>JAYDZK010000056.1:64850893-64865590 GCA_034509185.1 Euphonia xanthogaster | reverse complement strand
ACTGCCCAGGCTCCCCAGGGAATGGTCACGGCCCCAGGGCTGCCAGAGCTCCGGGAGCGTTTGGCCAGTGCTCTCAGGGATGCACAGGCTGGGATTGTTGGGGTGTCTGTGCAGGGCCAGGGCTTGGACTCGATGATCCTTGTGGGTCCCTTCTCACTGAGGATATTTTGTGATTCTTGTTTCTCAAAATACTTCTATCTCAGCTTGTTCAGAAATGTGCTCCGAAAACTTAGTGAAGTTTGTGAACACCAACCGGATGTAGGTTTGTGTTGGTTCTTGTTTCACGGGATAGAATACACTTCACGTTCTCTGCTTGATCCTCTACAATGCTTTTAAAGAGAAACTCTGTAAACTCAGGCGGGTACAGAGAACCTGGAGCTTAGGTCAACAAGGTTTCCCTCTTTTTGGTGGGGGACAGGCTTTGCAGTTAATGTGCTCTTTCAATAACCCAAATATTTAATGTAATAATGAAACTAATACATTTAAATAATACTATAGTATATTATATACATAGAATACTTAATGTATATACATAATGTGAATATATGCAGAATATATATGCAGAACACTTTTATTTATTATAAATTAAAATTAATATTAAAATGTATTACATAATATAAAACATTATACCTAAAATTATGTAATTTAATAAAAATTCAAATATAGGTGACTTTATCTTTATTTTTAGCTTTTCAATGGGTTAGATTGAAATGATCTCCCAGGGAATATCAAGCAAGGATGTCTACTTCCAGGACAGAGAGGATTAGGGCATTTAAATATGTATACACAGGCCAATCTTTGTCCCTCTGCTTCCAGGAGCTCTAGCAACTTGACCTAGTAATTTGTGATGTGTGTCAGACAAAATTCAGGACTTGGCAGTGTGATCTCCAAGGCTGCTGTGCTGCTGGATGTACTGTTCTAAAATATTTCAAGGTATAAACAAGATATCTTGTAACAATGTATTGTTCAAGTGTCTGGCTCTGAAATTCAGCTATTTGGGGATTTTTTAATCTTTTTTTCTGGGCGGGTCTTAATAACAAACGCAGAGGGGGTTTGGAAGCATTTTAGTTGTTGTGCTCACTTGAGATTTAAATTGCAAACTAAACTACACATTTCCTTTAGAAAGTTTTCATATTTTGTGTCAGAAGATATAACCATAGTTGGTAAAATACCTCTTTTTTCACATAAAATTCCAGTAGTATGATTGCTTGCCAGTTTTTTTAGATTGAGTTCAGCTAGCATGTTTTCTTTCTTTGGTTTTGTACACAGCTCATAAGTTGTACTTTAGTAAAATGGGACTCAGAACAGTTACAGATATTCCTTCTGCAAAGCTGATTTTGCTTTGCATCACAGAGATAACCAGAAAAATTATGATTTCTTACAGTGATTGCTCCAAAATCCATGGCATGACTTATGTGTACTTTGTAGGAAAGCCAATCTGATTTATTTGTAATTTTTTTAAAATTTTCAAATGAGCAATGGCCAACCAATCCAATTTTTTAAAGCAGAGCATTGTCTTCAGTCTTAACCAAGCTCTCTGCTCAGTTGATTCAGTGGGTCCTCGTTAGTATTTATTTGAGATGTTATAAAGCAGCTCACTGTTTTCTTGCTGCTTACATGGGTACCCTGAGGCAGTGATGTGCAGTGGAACATGGAATGTTTTAACCACAGCTTTGGGGTTTTTGTAGCCCTTCAGAATGAGAGTATATGAGTTATGGTTGTGGAAGGAGTTTTTCCAGCTGCTAAAGAAAATCTATCCCACAACTGAGCTGTACATTTCTGTTGTTGCTTTAATTTAAGATTGAATATGGCTGTTCACCACAACTATAATCTCAAGTGCTGCTGATTGTTTTTGTCACATTTAGTGGCACAACCAAACAACATGTGGTTTTCAGTTGTCATTCCAAACTTGACTTGCTTCTACATGAACTGCAGTTCTTGTTTTTTTTTTGTTCTGAGAATACAAATTGAAGATCACTGCCACTTAGAATTTAATTTCTGTGCAATTCTTTCTAGGATTTTTTGTTTCTTCCACACAGGTGGGGAAAAATGGCAAAGAGAATTGCAGAAAAGGAGCTGACTGACCGAAACTGGGACCAGGAGGATGAAGCTGAAGAGGTAAAATTCACATTAGTTCCCCCCCATGCACACCTGCAGGTAGTAGAGTAGCTCTTTACATTTGTTGTGTATCTTGTGCATAAAACCTGCAGTAGAACTGGTTTAAAGTTTAGCAGTTAAAGATAATTTTATAGAAGTGGATTTTTATAAATTATTTTTATAAAGCTTCCAGTTATGCAGACTGAATAGCAAAGCAGCTTTTAAGAGTTAAAATTTCATCAGTGGTTCTGGGGAAAGGAACTTCATGTTTCTAGAGGGACCCCCAGCCTTGTTAAAATGCTTTTGGACTCTTCAAATGTGTGATAGGTATTTATTGAATTGACAGGAAAAGCAGATTTGATTTCTGGAGATAAATGCTCTGTATGCCTCCAGTATTTTTTTTCTAAGGGTCTGTAATTTTAGAGCTATGTTAATTTTAGCTGAATTTCCCCACACAGCCAAAGGAATTAGGCAAATAGTTAAGTGGTATGTTCCATCTGATTGTAAAAAGACATTTTCACCTTTAATGTCTCATACTTCCTTATGGCTCCTGTTTAAACAAACTGGTTTAGTTTTTGTCCAACTAAAAGTATTAAATGCTTAGGCCTGTAAATGTAAAAAAGAGAACTGTTTCTTCCAGGAATCTGAATATAAGAAAACTTAATTTCCTCGTTTGTTGCAGGGTGGTACTGAGCCATTAGCTATCTTTGCTAGGGTTTGAACCATAGCAGGCTGCTGGAGATTGCCTTAGAGCCCACATCTCCATATATATGCTCCAAACTGTGGATTACTGACAGATTCCCTTCAGCAGAGAGATCTTAGAGCTGTGTTTCAAAAAAGCAAAGCAAAACTTACATTATGTGTTGTAATAAAATGGAAATAGCACAGAGAGAAATGCAGTGCAGAACCAGAAAGAGTTTTCCAAGTATCAGCTCACATTCAGGCAGCTGCTAGGCTGATTGACAGTGCTGTATTTTTGGAGTGGGCTGGTTTTTAACTTCTTCCCTTGTTTGCTTGGTAGTAGTGTTAGAGTTGTGTTCACAACCTGATCTCGGCCATCCCTTCATGTTGTGCATTTTGAATATTCCACTAATGATTCCATAACTTCCTCTTCAAGGTGGGAACATTCTCTGTGGCAAGTGAAGAGGTCCTGAAGAACAGAGCTATTAAAAAAGCAAAGCGCCGAAACGTTGGGTCAGAGGTAATGTGGTCACTGAACATGAGTGCTGGAGTTTTACTCAGTTACAAAACACAACATCATGCTCAGGTTTTTACTTCCTTGGGTTTGTAGTGATGCTGAATAGAGTTTTCATTTCAACTCACCAGGTCATATGTGCTTATGAACTTTGGCTTTACTGCTCCGTGCTAAGAATAAGGCTAAGGCAAAAAAAGGGTAATACTAGATTGACTGGTGAGCAGGTTGTTCTTGCATATTTTTGAAGTAAAAATAAAGTGTGTTTCAGACACAGTGTTATTTGCAAATAGGTAAACCAGCATTTTTACTGCTTTACTTCCATTTTTTGTAGAGATGGAAGTGTGGAAATGCAAAGTTATTAGTTATCCATACTGGAGGGCTGGGGGATGGCTCAGAAGCTTTATTAGTAAACACCCAATACTAAGCTGCTCTGAGAATGAGAAACATGTCTTTTGTTAAGAATGCTGCTACTTTCTTTTCCTCTCTCCCTGTCAAGAGCTTTAGTGCCATCTACTCTTTGCACTGACATTGAAAATTGAAAGGAAGTTGACCTTTGTTACAGGTGTTTAGTCCCTGTGAAAGCATTATCCCAGTCCAGCCAAATTGTTGTCCTTTCAGAAATCCTTGACAATGCTTTGTTGTATATATTTTTCCCAGACATCCTTTGAACAAGGCATGCATCATGTTAGAAGTAGGCCTGGAGCTTTATGTGTTACACAGATTGCTTTAGGATTGGGTGGGACTAGGCACAGTTAAGATCTAGACAGCTTTCTCCTATGCTTGATTTTCCTTCTTCAGCCCAAGCACTGTAAATGAGGAAGTTGTCTTAGCCCACTAATGCCTTGAGTAATTTTAGCCACAAATGTGGCAGAGGATGCAGTTAAATAAAGGATTGTACTAGAAGGAGGTGACAAAACATAAACTACAACTTGAGCAGGAGAGATTCGGGGGCAAATGGAATAGGAAAAATAGAAGAGAATGGGAAAGGGGACCAGATGGGTTGTAGAAGCAGTCAGGAGACTGGGAGCAAGCTGTTAGAGCTGGTAGAAGGGCTGGTGACAGCTAAGGACCATGCAGCCCCTCACTCTTCCTCCCAGTGGGATGAGGAGGAGAATCAGAAAAAAGGATAAAAGCCTGGGTTGAGATAAGAACAGTTTAATGATTGAAATACAATGATCATGATGATAAGGGAACCAAAAAAAGAGAAAGAAATAATCCCCAAGAAAAAGCAGTGATGCACAGGACAGTTGCTCACTACCCACTGACCTCATCCCATCCCCAAGCAGCAATTAGCTGCTCCCAGCCACTCCCCCTCCCAGTTTCTATGCTGGCCATGACATTTTGTGTTCAGGTCACTGTCCTGGCCATGCTCCCTCTCAGCTCCTTGTGTCCTGCTCTCTGGCAGAGCATGAGACACTGAGAAGTCCTTGATTGCAGTGAGCACTGCTCAGCACCAGCTAAAACATCCTTGTGTTATCAACATTCTTCTCACCCTGACTTCAAACCACACCACTGTACCAGCTGCTAGAGAGAAAATTAACTGTCCCAGCCAAAACCAGGATAACAGGCTTGACAAAATCTAAAACGCAGAAGAGATGGCAGGACAGCTGAAGTTGTGTAAGAAACCTGTGAAATATTTACAAAAAGGTCATCTTGAAACTTACTGATGTTCCTACATGGAGCAAGCAGAATGCTGCAGTGAAAAAGACAGCAGTTTAACTGGAATGTCCAGAGAGAAAGGTGGGACAGATCAGAGAGAAGCACAATAAAAATGCCTACCTAGGAATGAGGAGCAGAGGACTGCACTGGAAAAGAGAGCACAAAAGAAAGCCAAGAGATCCCTAGCCACAAGATCAGATCCTGGAATACAGCCTAAAATTGACAAGCTTTGCCATTTCTTCAATGGCAAAAGCAGATGACACTTAGAATCAGTTCTCTTCTGATGGTTTTCCAGAGACACTGAAAGTTCACTTTGAGTAGGAAAAGTTCATTACCTCCAAAGGCCTAAAAATTGCAGTGCTTTATTTGCATGTTAATTGTACTTTGTCTTTTAGAAACACCATATAAAGAATAAGAAACTATACCATAAAGTATAAGAAACTATACCATAAAATAATACAGTTGGAAAGACAGTAATCAGAACTGGGTGATGGAAAGGTTGCAGAGATGGATATTTTGTGGTCAAGGAGAGTCTGTCTTTGCATCTTCTATCAGTCACATTGGAATATTTTGGGCAAATCACAAGAGGTTTCATAGGTGACTCCAGAATGATGAGTGGATTAAAGTACTGGGCTCTTGACTGCCATTGTAAGTGCTAAAAGTTGTTGAAAATAAACCTGAAATTACATAATCTTGTGTGGTTATTTAAAGAGAAACCAGATTACAGATTACCAAAATGTCTAATAGGTAGTCAAACACATCCACAGCTCTGAGCAACTTCCATGTATCCACATCCTAGACCCAGTTTGTTTTCATACCAAACATCTGAGTATTTTGAAAAGAGTAGCAGTGTGTGTCATAAGGAAGCTGTTAATTTTGTGTGCATAGCTGTCACAGTAATGCATGGAATGACACACTGAACTAGGGAAAAATAAACTAAAGATACCAGGAATATTAAGTGGGGATAGGATTTGTGTGGAGAAAATGGATGTAACTGGTCGTGTCTCTTTTTTTTTCTCCCCAGTCTGAAAGTGGAGGAGCTTTTAAAGGGTTTAAAGGCTTTGTACTGCCTTCTGGAAAAGGAGGAGGAGGCTTCAGTGGATTTGGGAATGGTGCAGGAATAAAGCCTTTGGAAGGGCTGTCTAATGGAAGCAGTAGTGTCTCTAGTACTCCTTCTTTCAGCAGTTTGAAGAGCACCTCTGAAACACAATCAGCATTTGGTAAGTTTTAAATAAGCACACATATTTATCAACACCTTCAGTCATAAAATTTGTAGGGTTATTTTAGTAGTGAAAAAAACAAATTTAGACCATCTTATAGTTGTGTTTTAAGGTTTTGAGACTTCATACCTCTTTGTAAGACTTCTTATTATTTTAGATTGCTGGAAGGACAAGTTTTCATCTGCATGCAATTTAAAGAGGTGGCAACTAAATTAATATTTCTAATACTGGAGGTAAAAGTTTTCTAGGCACAGATGGAAATGGAAGGCACTGGCATAAGGTAGTCTGTAAAAGGTATAAAGCATCTGGTGACATGTCCCAATTCTTTGAATTTAAATAAAAATACATGCTGCATAGCTAAAGTCGTCATCTTTTTTCCTTGTACATCTGATGTTGCAGACAGTCTTACTAGAAATTTATCTGTTACCGTTATACCTACATTTTAAGACATTTTAAATACTTCAACATGTTGGGCTGTCATGCTTTGGAATTCCTTGAGGAATATTAGTTCTGTCCCTTTGTGCTGGACATGCAGAAATGTTAACCCTGCCACCACAGAATTTTGGAGTCACCATGTCTTAGAATAGAAATGGTGGAGTTTGAACTTTAGAGTAACTTGGATTTCAGTGAGCTTGAATAACTTAAGGGAAAGTGAAATATTCAGTGAGAATTTTTTTAGTTTGCTTCTTAGGGTTTTTTATACAGAAGTGCTCAAAAGCTTGTAAAATTATGGGCTAGTGCACTCAGGGTGGTTTAAAGCACAAATGGCAAGAGATAAATTGAGTTTTTTGATTTAATAAGCATTACAGCTTGCTGAAGTTGTTAGATTTTTGTAAGATTTTGAAGGTTTTGGCAATATATAAAACACGTATTTTTTTTAATGTTCTGTACAAGATGTCTTTGGATTTTTTTTTTGTACACAAGTGTGCTCCATCTACTTTGTCTATCCCTAACTTATCTAAATGAAAACTTGGGTCTGCTCACTGCCATGGGAGTACCTGGGGCACAGTGTGGTGACCCAAAAGAAGGAACTCAGCTAAGTAAGGAAGAGTGATTTGATTAGGAAATATTGAGCATGTTAGGCTTTTAAGAGAGCTGTGCTTTCTGGGTGAAAAAAAAAAGGTTCTAAGCCACATTTCTCACTAGGTCAGCAAAGCATCTGTGTTATTTTTTAAACCAGAGCTTATTAGGCAAATGAGTTAAGTTGGATATCAGGAAAAGGTTCTTCACCCAGAGGGTGTTGGGCACTGCCCAGGCTCCCCAGGGAATGGTCACAGCCCCAAGGCTGCCAGAGCTCCAGAGTATTTACACAATGCTCTCAGGGATGCACAGGGTGGGATTGTTGGGGTGTCCTGGGCAGGGCCAGGAGCTGGACTGGATGATCCTGGTGTGTCCCTCCCAGCTCAGGATATCCTGTAATTCTGTGATTTTTCTCGTAACAGGATCCCCAGTGTCGAACGGCCCCACTGCTGCTGTGTTTGCTGAGAAGAAGGCTGCCAGCCCCACGGCCAACGGCAGCAGCCAGCCCTGCTCATCAGGCAGCACCTTGGGCACAGCACCCGGCTCCGGCTCCTACCACAAGCAGCTGGCTGCCCTCAACTGCTCCGTGCGCGACTGGATAGTGAAGCACGTCAACAGCAACCCCCTGTGCGACCTCAGCCCCATCTTCAGGGACTACGAGCGCTACTTGGCCAGCATCGAGCAGCAGCACGCGGGCAGCAGTGACAGCAGCTCCGAGAACGAGAGCAGCAAGACCCCTGGCCCGCAGGCTGCCCCTCTCTTTGGGAGTTCAAAGCTGCAGCAAGGCTCCATGTTTTTGTTTAACAGCAAAACTGAGGATACCTCAGACAAAAAACCTGAAGCTGCATCAGAAAAAAGAGACCCGTTGTTAGGAGCTACATCAACTGTCTCGTTTAATTTTGGCAAGAGTGTTGACAGTTCTGTTTTGTGTTCCCTCGGTTCAGGAACACTTAGTAGTTTCTCGTTTTCTCCTGGGAATTCAGGTTTGTTTGGAAAAGATGCAAACCAGGCCAAGTCTATCACTGCAGCATCCACCAGTTCATTGGAAGCTCAAACAGACAGTGGCAATAATGATGACAAAGGTAAATTCTATGTATTTCTATTTATAGTTATTCAGTGGTCAGCTGTGAGTGTATGTGACTTAAGAATACTAAAAAAATGCAATATTAAGTTCACTGAGATGATGGCATGGTGTAGTGTCCGAGGAGGTTTAGGCTGGATATCAGGAAAAGGTTCTTCCCCCAGAGGGTGCTCAGGCACTGCCCAGGCTCCCCAGGGAACACCAGAGCTCCAAGAGCATTTGGACAACACTCTCAGGCACAGGGTAGGATGGTTGGGGTGTTCTGGGCAGGACCAGGAGCTGGACTCCATGATCCTGGTTGGTCCTTTCCAACTCAGGAAATTCTGTATTCTGTGATCATCATCATTCTTCAATTTGAAAGTGCAGAATTATACCCCTGATCAGGAGAGCCCAGCCTTATGTAAGCAACACCAAAAGTATGTGTTTATCAAGACTTACATATTTCTGTCAGATTTGTACTTTATATAATATAATACACAAAATAATCCCATATCTGAGGACAGGAATTGATGAAATTTAAATCAGCTAGTATGTTCACCTTTCAGCCTGCTGGACTTGTCAATCCCACTGGTTTTCCTAGTAGGTTTATCAAGAGATCCCTGCAGTAAAAATCATGAGATACAGAACAGTTCAGTCCATTTTACCTAATAGATTGTAAGGAGGCCAACAAAGCCACATAGTACCTGACAGCTTTACTCTGGTCTTTGCCTGTGCTGAATACAATAGGCTGATAGAAATCCCAGTAGCTGAGGGGCTGGAAAGGCATAATCTGCCACTATCTCTTATCTGTCATTCTGCAACTAATTCCCTTCCCCCAAATTAAATCTGGCTCTTGGAACTATTTACTGAGCTTTACTTGAACCCATTTGTGGAGCATACTCTTTGAAATGTGAAAACTTTCTGTTCAAACAGAAGCTTTTCACTTACTAAGCTTTATATTGTTGGTGTTTGATTGTTTGGTATGGATTGGGTATTTTCATCCCACTTAAACTGAAGGTGAGGATGAAGTTGCTTTAAGAGCTGAATGAAAAGCAAGTAACCCTTTTATTTGTAGCTGAAGCTGCTGCAGAGTACACATGGACTGAAAGGTGTTCTGGCTGTCACTGACCAGCCACGTGTCCTTGTCAACCATGGTGGGCATAAGGGACTTCCAGTACAGTGCCAAAATCTGTGCTCACAACATTAACACATTAAAACTTTCTATTTAAAGGAGGGGAAGAGGAAGAAGAAGAGCCACCAAAAGTCATTGTTAATGAAATAAAAGAAGATGATGCTTTCTACTCAAAGAAGTAAGTGACTTTAACTTGGAAAATAAAATTAATACCTGTGTATTGCTATTCAACACCACTGCAGTGCATAATTAATGACATGTCCCTGACTTCCTAATAAATAAAGCTTGTTAGGAATCCACATAGAATATGAACTTGTAAAAAAATTTAATTGCAGGCAGGAGTATGTAAGATCTTACTAAAATTCTCCTGTATCTTGGACAGAACTCTAATAGTTTGTGTTGTACATGTGATCAGCTTTTTAGCAAGTGAAGGTGTTCCTGCCTTCATCAGGTTTTGTACAGTTAAGTTGCAGGACCTTGGGCCTTCACCACAGAAACCTTATAAAATACTGCTGGAAAATCCACCAGGTGGATTTGCATAGCCTAAAACAAGACTCTTCAGTTGGAAAATGCTGATTATTATTATATAAAGGAGTGAAAAAGTTGTGCTTTTAAGCTCAAAAATGAAACTAGCTCCACTAGAAGCAGTTTTTCAAAGCTTCAGTTGTCCCAAGTAATTGCGTGTCTGCTTGACACTCAGCACAGAATTTGTCCTGCTACAAAAAGTCATTAGCTGTATCTGAAAAACATGTGCTACTTTTAATAAATGGCTTTAGGTTTATTAGAGCTTCACTTAAAAAATATTTATAAATTGTACATTAAAGTCCTATTATAACTTCAGAATGATACAGCCAGTTCTTATGGCTTTCTAATTAGTTTTTTTAAAAGTAGCCTACATTTATTGCTCCTCACAGGCCCTGAGTACATGTTGCTGTGCCTTTTACTTTTTCCTGAAAGTAATACATTTATCATTTCAGTACTGAAAGAAATAATTCACTTTCTCTTTGATCTCCAAGTGCTGTCCATTAGCACATGAAACAAGGTCTAGAATAATAAAGATTTAGGTTACTCAGCATGTTAAATCCTGATTACTGTTACTGTGAGTCAGATGGATACATGTATCTGGGAGATATCTTTTTATTTCATCTCTACATGGCTGCACAAACAAGGATTTGGGTTTTATTTTTTCTCCCCAGGTGCAAACTGTTCTACAAAAAGGATAATGAATTTAAAGAAAAAGGTGTAGGAACATTACATTTAAAACCAGCAGGAAATGAAAAAACTCAACTCTTAGTCCGAGCAGATACCAATTTAGGTAAGTATATTTATCCCAGTAACAAGTCTTGATGTCAGAATTCTTGCTAAGCATTAGGATTTCTTGGTCTTTTTTACCCAGCATTAACAGATACAATTAGTGAAAACCTTTCTACTTTTTTTTTCCTAAATAATTTAGAATAGTGACAAACACTTGGATGCCTCTAGTGAGCATTACAAAAGAGAGCACATGAAGCAGTGCAAGAAGTGAAAGGCCATGGTGTATGTTTGGGGATACACAGTACCTGTTTTACCCTGGTTTGTTCAGATTAATATGTCTGTCTGTATCAGAACATTTTGCTTCTGCATATGAACTGCATCTGGTGGTCAGAATGAGGAACTTGGCATAAACTATGCACTGTGACTGGATTCCTCATTGCTGCTTCTCCCTTGTCCCCTTCCTTTTCTCCTGTGTCCCCCTACTATCATTTGATATTCCTGATGGAGGTTCCTCCATTTAAAAAAGGAGGATGCAGTATTTGCATTTTCTCATTTCTAGTGAGGAAAGAAATCTGAGAACAATGCCCATGAATAGATGCTTAGGAAAGAAGAAGACAAACATACATGATGTTTGTGAATTGCCTTTCTTCCAAACACCACCCTAAATCTCTAGTTAGTATCTATACTAACACTGTATTGCAGTAAAAGCTAGAAAATGGCTAATGGTAATTTTTTCCCCTCCTCAAATGCAGGAAATATCCTGTTGAATGTTCTAATTCCACCTAAGATGCCATGCACAAGAACCGGAAAAAACAATGTTCTTATAGTTTGTGTTCCTAATCCACCCATCGATGAGAAGAATCCAGCTGTTCCTGTCACTATGCTAATAAGAGTGAAAACAAGTGAGGATGCAGATGAGTTGCACAAAATCTTACTGGAGAAAAAGGAGGCTTAAATAAGTTGCAGTCCATAATTTGAGGATTTATTGCCAAACTGCTGCTGCTCTTTTTTTCTTCCGTAACTTCGTTTGAACATTTAATTCTTTACTCTGATATTAAGAACTATTACAGGAATTCTGGAAAAATGATGTGAGGAAAAGCTAAACTAGCTAATAAAAGCTTTAATAGAACACAAGTGTTGGACTGTTCTCCCTCATTTTCAGTATCTAAATGCAGGACCTCTTCTGGATAAAGCACATGGATGTAAATCCAAGCATATGTTTTTAGCACCAGTCAACCAAATGGACAGAAATCTGGGTACAAAAACATGGTACCAGAGCTTCCTTACGACTGTAATACAATGCAAGCACCTCCTGTTTTGGGAAGGGAGGATGTTCAAGCTTACCTGTTGTAACTGTTTCTAGACTGCAGATTTTTAATAGGTCTGTTGTATTCTGGTGAGACTGAGTTTTTAGACTCAGTGACAGTACTGCACCCCGCCACTGATGATCTCCATTGTTCTGGGTCTGTACCCTTGCAGACCCATGTGCTTTCAGGACTCAGACTGCAGATATTTAAAAGAGAATTTGCTTGTGTAGTCTTGTTGACAGTAGTGGTTTCTCCAGAGGAACCGTCAGTTCTGTTCTTACTGTAGCAACAAGTGAATGATGTGCAATATGGTACAAGCAGACAACTGGAAGACAGTTTTATCTTGGACACACTGGCATCCCCTGGCTTCTGTCAGATCAGAACAAAGGGTTGCATTTCCACATGGTCCTTCCAAGGTGTTTGTCCCTAGTCCTAAAACCCAGCTGAGGCAGAGCTGGACGTGCTGCATTGCTCCTGCTGCTGGTACTTTGCTGAAGAGAGCTCTTCCCACCAACAACTTTCAGGACTTTTAAAGACCTTTCTGTTGCCTGTTGCCCTTGCCAGGAGACACATGCACAAGGATGTGTGTCAGTATGTATTTTTCCATGTGATAAAAATGCTATGCTGCACTGCATTAAGCAAAGCAGCAGAGTGCAGCTTTGCCAGAAGCTTTCTGTTGCATGTGGGGAGCATGGGGTAATGTGTAAACTTAGTTTTCAGCTGTGATAAAATTAACCAGGTGGCAATAATTTGGGGATCAGAACATTCATTCTGGTCTTGGTTTCACTCTCACCTTTGTCAGACTGTGTTTGGTGGTTTAATCCTTCTCTTTTTTTCAAATGTTTGCTGGAAGGTCCTTCCCTAGCAACTTTTTCTACTTTGCTTCCAACTCTGGGATTTCTCCAAGAGCTCTATGATAAAATGAAACTTGAACTGCTCTCAGATATGTTGCACTGACCAGCTCTGGCAAGATGAACAAACATGCTGTTTTGCCTCTGGCTAATGTGACCCAGAGGAAAAACCCCTTTCCTTAAAAAAAGTCAGTGTGACACAATTCATACAGTGGACCTGGTGACCCAGCACAGTGGCATCCTGTGGGCAGGGAATAAGGAATAACACCATTTGATGAGGTGCAGCACATCTCACCTGTATCCCTGCTCTGCAGGGGAGCAAATGGCTGCCTGTAGGCCTAATTCACTGCACAATTCAGGTTATGGCCTTTTTTCCCCTCTTCATTAAAAGGAGGAAAATCTTGATTTTATCTATAGCCCTGTTGACCAAAGTTCCAAAAGAAAGGCCTTTGCTCACATTTCAGCCACGCTCAGTGTACAAGAATTGCATTTTTAACACTGGAGTGTGAAGGGAGCTTAGATGCCATTTGAGATATCTGAAAAATAAACTGGTGCCTTTGGGGATTCTTTTTGCATCTGGCTAAGTACTTAAACCATTAAAAGTCAGTGACATTGCTTTCCTCAAAATAAGATATACTTTTTTTTAAAAAAAAGTCTTGCTGCTACCTAAATTGGAGGCCCAAAGCTGACAGGGTGTGTCTAAATGTGTATGAATGAAAAACAGAATGCTGCCTAAGAGTTTAGTCCAGGCTCTGGTCCAAGGGCTCAGTTACTATTTTGCATTTGTCTTTTGACTGTAGTGTCTTAACCCTGTCTCTGTACAGAAAGGTTTATAGACAGAGCTCTGGTTGTACGTCCTGTAAAGAAAAGCTCTGTCTATAAAAGCTTGGCCTTTTCTTTGCTTACTCCCAAAAGCTCATGGATTTGGAACTGTTCCTTCATCCTGAGAAACATGGACCCCTTCATCCTGAGAAACATGGACCAACAAACTGAACTTAACACTTCTTTCCTTGTGCCTGCCTCTAAAGAGGGGCAGTTGTTAGGTTTTGCACACATGGATGTGTCCCAATTCTGACAATACACCTCTGGCCTCTTTCCAACAGAGGGCACAGAGTGAATGGAAAAATAAGTAGATGAATAATAAATTGTGTTGGAAAGAATTAAACCTTACCCTTGCCATCATAGCGAGTAACACCTGAATTCTTCTGTGCATGTATTTAATCAGTAAAGCCAGGGGAAGGTAAAAAATTGGGATGTCACCTTCATTAGAATGTCAAATATATGCATAAACATACAATTTTGAACATTTTACATGGGGAAAATTGCCTCTAAAAGGACAGGGAAGAATTTCCCTGCAAAGCAGATTTTAATCAACATCAATTCATGGTGACTGTACCATTATGTGGACTAAGAAGCAGGAAAAGATAGTCATACACTGACAAACTTGGTGCTCAGGTATAAAGCACAGCCTTTTCCAGCACTTTAGAAATTTTTGAGGATGCTTCAGTTTCTATTTAAGGAATATTAAAATACAGAAATGCTGTAAAAGGCCAGAGATTGTTGAATAGAAATAAAGGCCTTAAATGAAAAAGCAAATTTAATGGAGACTACAGACATCAGTGTCCTACTGCCTTCATAACAAACTGGCACATGCTGTCCAAGGAAAGAATTTTGATCAGAATTCCAACTCAATGAGGCATTCCTGTGTCTTGGTTGCTAATGTATGTAACAGCTGGATTTCAGATACCTGCTATTAAAGATGCAAGTTTCTGCCCCAATCTGCGTTAATGCCTTCGTTGTTCCAGGTGTTTGTAGGTGTTGGAGTGTCTTAGCCATTCCTCCTCCTCTGATTTTGAAGTTTCAGCTGGAAAATAAACATCTCTGCTTCTTTTAATTATCAGA
>JAYDZK010000056.1:64792947-64849225 GCA_034509185.1 Euphonia xanthogaster | reverse complement strand
AAGAAGCAGCAGCAGAATTTACACTGTTTGAAGTAGTCAGTATACTTATCCCAGTTTCTGTTGGGTTTGTGTATTGCTCATTTTTTCAGGCATCACACTTGTTTAGAAATTCTTATTTGCATATGAGCATTCTGCATATGGATATTTATTTTGATTACAATCAAAATGGATTATAATCAGAATAAATACCCATAATAATCAGTTTAGTGGGTATTACTGTTAGGGACATCCTAACCTTTACTGAGAAGTAACAAATTCATAATCTCTGGAAGTCTGCAGAGGTTTAGCATGGATGACATAATACACTACAATGTTTTTTTGTCTGAGCTGTGGTTGGTGCTATATCTGGAGCCCTACCTGCACTGGTGAGCACTTAGGGGCATTCTTCTCACCTGCAGATAGCAATTTTGTTGATGACAATTCCAGGGAAAGCTTGCAGGTGGTTCATTGTAAAAAGAAATTTCTAACACTGAAAAGAAAACTGTGGTTTACATACCAAACTTACTTTGGCAGTTTATGAAATCTGTGTTTCCTTACCTTTACAGTGAAGTCAGAAATGACACCTGTGCTGATCTCCTGTGCTGGGCAGGGTAACCACAGGCACCCGTAGCAGGAAGCATGGCATTCCCACCTGTTGCTGAGAAGCAAGCTTGAAAAATCACTCTTCTTGCTCCTTGATGATGTATTACTCTGTTTTTCAAAGGAAAACTTAGTCTGACACTTGCAGTGATGAAAAGAGTAGGTTCTGGCAACTCTCTCGTCCTTCAGGAGCAGAGGAAAGCATCTAGACTCAGTGCAGGCTTAAGACATTCACTATGTCCAGTAGGGTTCAGATGAACACAATGATTGCATCAGAATTAAAGGCTGAGTGTGGGACTTCAAAAAGTCTGTAGACTTGTAAACTGCTTTTGCTGAATCTCCATAGCAATATTGCTCCAGCAGGAAAAGCAGAACTGCAATCATAACCACACTTCAGTGTCTGGGGGAGAAGGGAGGTAGAAGAGCACGGGGTGAGTCAGCACACATTGTGAAATACTCATTCATGAACCACCAGAATCACCCAAATGTTGGCATCAACAGCTAACAGGGAAAAGATTAGTGCAGCTGTAACTAACATTTTGATACAAAGCTTTTTTTGCAGTGTAGGTGCTCTCCACTGAGCTGTTCAGGAAGACTTGGTATGGTGGAAAATTATCAGCCAGCTCTGTTCATTTCAACAAGGGTTTATAACTGTGTATTCCCATTTTCCTTTGAGCAGTTTGTTTGAAGTGAATTCAGGAACATGCAGTTTAACTATCTGCACACCTATTATTCACACATTTATGTCATTACCTCAAGTCCCTCCATGTAACAGAAGCAGCTTCAGCAGAATGCTCACGCTGCCCAGGAGCAGCAGCAGCCCCATCTTCTTTGCTGCACGTGCACGTCCTTGCTCTCTCCCCTCACACTCCTATGTTCTGACCAGGAGGTTTTGCCTAAAGATCTTTCTTTTTGTGCATGAAGTACACACCATGTGCAGGTCCAAGGACAGCTCTGTGGCAGGTCAACTTTATCTTCTGCAGTGGAAGGGCACGTGCCTCACATAAGTAAATCCTGTTTGTGTACACAAAACCTTCTGAACAAAAGAGTGGATCATCTAACTTGGTTTTCATGCCAGCATCTCAATCAACACTAACCCTACGAAGAAAAGCCAGTTAGCTCGTCTTGGAGAAGAGTTTCCTGGCATAACCAAGCATAAATTTCTTATTTCCAACAATGAAATCACTAGATCTCATACTTATCTCTGTGAGGAACCAAGCTGGGGACAGAGTTTGAATTAACTTATATTTTCCTCAATGTATTTTAATGTTTTCTTGACTGAGGAGCATCAGCTCCTCCCAGATTCTCATCTACATTGTTAATGGAAAATCAGATCCATATTCTTCCTTTATTTTACTCCTTTGCTTTCTGCAGTTTCATTACAAGTTTCAGGAACAACACACTTCTGAGAAGAGTACACAAGTAACTGTTTGCTAACACAGATGCCTAGTTTTCCTTTAATCTCCAAAGTGTGATTTTACTATGTATAATCTCACCTTGATGACAAACTTGTGTGCCAGGCAATATTAAGGTATTTCTTGGGTTTGGCCAGGCAGGACACAACACTCCAGGACAAAACATGAGCTAACTTAGCTGCCCACAGCAGGGACGCCAGAGAAAGATGTACTGCCACACTGTTAATCCCATATTTGTATTTTAGTATATTCAGGAAATTAACTCCATAAAGATTGGAAAGTTTTTCAGACATGTACATGGCAGTCTTCTTTTCCCTCAGCATTTGGATTAAAAACTAAACCCAAAACCAGCAAATCTTTTCCTGTTTTGAATGACTAACCAAGCAGGGGAGGTTTATTACCATCACTCGTGAGGTTCTAATGCTGTTTACCTTTTGTAATATTTAAATAATGCTTCTCCATTATGGCTGACTCCAAAACCTTTCAACTTGAAGCATTCAAGGAAAAAAAAATATCACAGTTTGTTTCAAAGCAATGTTTTAGTATTTGCCAGCCAGCTAAGATTCCTGCCCAGTTGCATGAGCAGTCACAAAACAACACTGCCAACAATCTGCTCAAACATCCATGTAAAGAACTGAGACATCCTGTTCTTCTTGAGCTCTGTGTTTTATTTCTCCCTAATATCCCACATGTCTCTGAGCTATCACACATGGCTTAGGAAAAATGTTGTTACCTACCACGTGGATTCATAAAACATCCTGGTCTGGGATTCTTTGAAATGAAATCATCAGCACATCGACTCACGGACATAGTTGGTAACATTTGTTCAAGGAGTGTTTAACTAATTTAGACAGAAAAATCCCCTGAAGGCTTCCTCTACTCTGAAATGTTAGTCACAAAAATCAGGTGGAGAGGGAGGATTCAGAGCCTTGCATGTCTTTAAATTAAGACAGATCTCTGCCAGTACACACAAATCAAGGCAGTGTAGACCTAAACACAATCTCATTTTTGTGACAATGCACAAATCTGCATTGAAGTTCTTCCTGAATTAATCAGGAAAAAACCCTAACAGCCATCAGTCCTCACTATTATACACTGCACAAACATAAATATGATACATAATCAAGTTGAGAACAAACCACAGATCAGTTTAGAAAGGCTGTTCTAAAGGCAAGAACAAAAACCTTTTGTAAACCAATTCAGGACTACACTGACTTTTACCTTCTTCCCCCTTAACCAAGGTCACGTAGTCAGGGACTGATCACTCAGAGTCTCTGTAGCAGAAGCAGCTTTGCTCCAAGTGCAGTCGGAATGAAGAGCAAACTCTGCCACATGAGTTTCCATCTGGCAATGCCTACACAAGTGCCAAAGAGCCTATTCCACCTCTGGTGCCTGCCACCAGGGAGGAATGCATCCAAACTCCAACACAGCAGGCCCAGTAGAGAGAAAACACCACTAACAGACTTCATGGTCGTTAAAGAGGTCTGTTTATTTGCTGCAGGGTCCAACACTTTCTTCACTGCTGCCATCAGCACAGTCAACTTTATTTTTGGTGCACAACCTTCTCCTTGCTCTTTGTTCAAATGGCTCAGTACAGTGCCTGCACAATTTTCAGCCCACCACCTTTTAAGCAACACCAATGATCGATGAGGCAAATAAAACCCAAACCATGCAACATGTGTTAGGCTGATAAAATTAGGCTGAGAATATTTATATATTTACATAGAGAACATTCAACATTGGAACCTGCTTGCAGACTTGTATTATCTTGACCAAGTATCCAAACAGCTACATTCTGGTGTGAAATACTCTTTTGTTTAAGGTTTTGTGTAAAAGCTACTTACTTCACAATGCCTTTAACTGGATAACCATACCTGGTTTTGACACAGAATTTCTACACACCAGCACCACACACTTGCAGTCATACCTTGCAGAATGTGTAAGGCATTTGCAGACATCTGATTGCTGTGACCACAGGAAATCCACTTCCAGAGCTTTCAGCCATGACCTTTGGAAACCATGACAGTCTTTCAAATACAAAGAGTGAATTAATATGAAAGACACTGTTCATCCAAGAACTATAAACTTGTCATTTCTTGACACTGCTACATACAACACAGACAGAATTTAAGACTAATAAATTTTTTTCCTAAATAAAAATTTGTTCTTAAACCCCACTGAGTAACAACAGGGCTTAGGCACTTCTGAAGATTTTATCTTACATCTGTCTTTAATATGGAAGCTTCAGACTATAAAATACAAGACAAGAAATCATCTCGAAAAGGAACAATTAGAGAATGGCAAGAAACAGGTCCATAGTCTAAGAGTGTAGTCTATTTCCCTGGATTCCACATCCATACAGAATTTCAGTGATCAAATGGGATTCTGCACATGAGGGTCTGCTGGAAGAAATCTGTCTGCAGAGCCAAGGACTTCACTGTCTAAATAATGAACATACTTTGGGGGAAACATATTATTGTGAAAAGCCACCTGTGCAAACAATTCTCTTTTCTGGAAAGCACACCATGCCCAGAAATAGAAAACTATAAAAATGGTAACAGCAATCCAGAGCCCAGCTTTGTAAATGCCCAAGCCTTGTAAACAATGAAGACCAGGAGAATAAAAAGAGAAGAAACAGGGACCAACACAATATTGATTAGCCAAGACAGCTGAAAGACTCAGAGTTTCTAAAAGCATTTTCTTTTAAAAGGAGATTTGGAATCTGCCTTGTCCTAGCTGGCAGTAAGAGAACATAATTTCACATACATGGTGGTCTCTAAGGCAGAGCAATAATCTGCTAGCACAAAATAATTGATTTAAGAGCTTTCTTAAAAAAATAAAAGCCAAAACAAACAACAAACCCCTGCAAAAAAATACCCAACTAACCAACCAAAGTCAAACAAAACAAAAAATTCCAAGCTTTTTATACGGGTTAAATGGACAGCAGTGAAAAACTTGTTATGGGTGAAAAGATTCACATCCTTGTATTTGACATCTATCGATATACAACACCTAGGAAGAGCTCAAGTGGTAAGCCTTGATCTCCAGAGGGAGTGAATGGGCAGAAGGATGGAAGGAGTTAACTGAGCAAGGAGGTATGGTGGAATTCCAAAAAGAAAGACAGCTGTTCTGCAGAGTTTCCCAAATTTGTTAACTGAGCTGCATCTTCAAACATCAGCATAACTAATGAAACACACTGTGCTCCAACCATTAAGACAATGACAGCCAAACAGCCTCCATGGCACTGCAGGACACACCAGCTCCCTCTGCAGCAATTACTTCAATGGCCAACAGGGGCTGAATCCAGTTTACTGCTTAGGAGCTACAGAATTAAACCCCCTCCAAATTAATAGAGTGAGAGCTTCTTGCTAACATTCACTTTTCTTTTTTGATGTAGTGCAATAGCATGCTAAGGGTCCAGCTGTGCCATCCTGACCCAAACAACACTTTTTGATCAAATTCCCTGTCAGTCTGTCGACACAAGGACAATTTTCAGGGTTTGTTTAAAAGCAGAACAAAATGTGGAATTTGATAACAAAAAGTGGGAACCACTGGTTATACATAAAAAGTCCAAGACAGTTGTTTAAAGAAGGAATAACAGAATCGGGAACATCTTTGCTTCCAAAAAGCACTATTGACATTCAGTAGACTTTTTGACCTCTATTTTCCATGGATGTCCATGAGGGCATACTTGTAGTCCTTTTCTACTAGAAAAGGTGAGTCATCAATGTACCTATAGCATATCCCACGAGCAAGATACAAGAAATAATGTAAATTCACTTTTTTTAGGACATTACAGCCCTTCAAACACTAGACATCAAAATCCAACCACATACATGTAACAAAGCAGATGATACCTCCTGAAACACAGATGTAGGATCTAAACTGCACCTTCCATAGCACTGCTTTTAAACTAATGCACTAGCTTAGAATCATTCCTCATTTGCTTTGAAATCTTACACAGCAAGATTTTCTCAGTCTTTCAAATCACACAAAGTTAAGCCACCTAAACATAATATACAACACCAAGGGAGCATCACAAAGTCTGAGTCCACTGAGAAGTGTTCAGGCACCTACAGCTGAGGGTCCTATCTGGATACACTTCCTTTTTACATTGCTCCTCTGGCTGCCTGACTGAAAGGTATCAATTGTCACGATTAGTACAAATGTGAACCCTCTCTCCCTTCCCTCTGCAGTGAACCTTTGAAGGAAAACCAAGCACTGATTTGCCCAGTCCAGCAGTATGAAAGCACAGAGTAAGGAGCACATTGAGAGGCTTGCTTTCTAGCTGAGAAGTGTTTAGTTCTCAGCATGGGCAAAGAGAGAATATTTGTACTGACTAATATCCAGGCACACTGCCTGTAGGGGATCTCAGGTACCCACCCAGGCTGCCTGGCAAGTTCTTTGAGAGGGCACTTCAGCTGCTGTGTGAGGACTCCACCTCTCCCTGGGCTCAGGGAGGAAGCCTGGGGCAGCCAGGTTAGATGGTGGAAACACCCTCACATCCACACAGACCACAGGCAACATTCCAAGGCTGCAGCATGAAAAGTGGGTGTGCTGGTAGTGACAAAGGGAACATTTTTCTAACATTTTCTTGCATTTGAAGCCAACTGAAAACTGGTCAGCTGTCCCTATCATACACTCATGCTGCCAGTGTAAGAAAGGCCACCATGCTGTGCTAAGGTGACAGCTGGCCTCAAATACAGAGAGACCTCCTTACCACGGAGTCATCAGGGTGGGCTGAAGGGCAAATTTGGTCTGCCTTTATGCTGAAGTGGAGCTATTTGCACGGAATCTAGCCTGAGGAAAAAAGCAGTAAGTCCTATTTGAGAGGTTAAGTCATAAGATGCTACTGTGAGAGTAACAACAAAGCACTTTGGAAAGACCAGGTACAAGGGGGACAAAGGTCCAGGCTCAGAGCACATGCCACAGCATCAGCTTTAGGTGCTCAGAGTCTGAAAAGTGACAAAAATGGCATCTTCTCTCTCCCTTTGTGCATGTACTGGAGTCTCACATGCCCCAAGGGACACGCCACCCCTCCCCCTGCTGTGTGGTCCTAAATGGACCCAAGTATGTACTGGCTCTCATCAAAATAGTCAGCCAGAGCACAGTCACCTCAGCATTCAATCATTTTGCTTTCAAATGTCAAGGACAGCAGTTTTGCTGTTTGAAGAGAGATGGACTTCATGTGTAAACATAAGGCTGTTTTCCTGAGAGCTCCTGACACACCATTTTCAGACCTCCCCCTATGCAATTTTTAGTGACTTTTCAGAACAGAATGATGTTTCCATCTTTTGTATTTCAAGAAAGCTCTCTGTGCTTCAGCATGTAACAACCAAAGACGGAAAATTCGGGCAGGCTGCCTCATCATAAAGCAGCTCTCATGCCCTCCTTGCCCACAAAGGGTACCCCAAGGATGACTACAAACTCCCAAGTCCAGTGCATGCAGGAGGATGGGTTCCTGGTAAGGTTTTAGGCCTTTGGAGACTGATTATAGTCTCCTGTTTTTTCACTTCAGACTCAAACTGGAATTGACTCGACTGAGAGGAAGATAAGCAGCATTAGTACTGGAGATGAACCTCAGCTTTACTATAGCAGCACATTTTAGCCTTCTTTTCACTGGCTCATTTTCTTAGCCAGCTCTTGAGGATGAAAATGTTGCTGTTCTTTGGTAGATATGGAAATCTGTCAGCAGAGTTCACCTGTCCTAACACTGACACATGAAAAATGGGAACATTTTCAGCCTCTTTTAAGCTCTGACCTGATGTGCTGCACATACCAAAACAGCAATGCAACTTTCTCCTTTTCTTCCTTCAGCAGGAAGCTGCTCTCTCCCTGCTCTGATCCACACACACACACAGGCACACACACACACTTACAAATGGCTGACCAGAAGAGGAGAGGGTATGGCCAGAGTCTGTGGAGGGATGTCCAACAGCACATCATTATGAAATTCTTAGAATGTTTCTCCCAAAGAATATAAAGTTTAGCACATTCTGTACATATTGTTGGCTTCTTAGTTATAAAGTAAACACAGTAGCAAACTGTCTGTAAAGTGTTGACTCAGTTTAAACGCAGCCCCTTCTTATTTTGTCTTGCTGAAAGTCCTCTTCCAGTCGGAAACACTCCAGTCATGTGGGCATTCGGTGTGTGACAGCAGAGGAAGGAAGAAAGAGGCACTTTTGATCGGCTGGTATTCCTGGACTTCCCTTTTTCCTGCGGAGGTCTCTGTTCCTGACACTAGGTGGTAGTGTTAGCACGGAAACCGCTGGGGATAGGCACTTGGCAACAAGGCTCCAAGGCAGTGCCCGCCCGCTGCTATGTCATCAGGATTGGTTTCTGCCGCACTTCCAGGATATCTGGGCATGGGAGAGAAACAAAGAGACACAGCCAACTTAAGAGGCTCCTGAGAGCAGCCACGGTACCAGGAAGAACTGGAGACATGAGCGTGGACTGTGGCACAGCCCACCAGGAATCTAAAACATGACAAGTACACAGCTTTGCCTGTTAAAATCTGAGTTAAGCAGGATGCAACTGGGAGGAACTGAAAGATGAAAAACTGTAAATATGTCCCATCATGTGGAGAGGAGAGCTGATCTACTATAGTTTATACTGGGATGAAGCGAAATACTTTAGACAGGGAATGGCAATACTTTCCAGGGAAACAAGTGAAAGTGCCATTAACAAGAGATGCCAAGGGGTTTCCCATTCTGGAAGGGACAAATGCAACATCCCCAAGGCCATTAGGGACACTTCTCTGGGTACAAATAATTCAACTCTTTCCTTCATGCTATAGCCCAAAGCCTACATTTCTACACTCAAAAAGCTGCCATAAAAAAACATTCATCTTTTTAGCTCTTTAATTCCATATTGTTCAAGTGGGACAGAATATGAACCTTAAAACTCCTGTTGTAATCATGGGCATCTTTCTAAATATAGGCAGTAAAACCAACATGGCAGAGCACTATGCAGAAATGTCTGGAAACTGGGTTGATGACCTTTTCTAGGCTACACAAAGAACAAGGAACACGGGAAAAGGGAGCACACAATTAAAAGGCTGATCAAATGCCACTGCACAAAGAGAATGACATGAGCAAAAAATGATGCCCAGCTCCAGATGGCTCCAGCCACACCTGTAAAGAATTAAACATAGTGGAGGGAGTCCAGTGAAGGGCCACAGAGATGACTGAGGAACTGGATCATCTGACATATGAGGAGAAGGTGACAGAAGTGTGATTATCCAACAAGGACAGAAGGGTCAGAGTGAAATCTTACCAATAAACTCAAGACATTTAAAAAAGTACTTTGATCACTACCACTGGGATTTTAATATCTTAGTACAGGTTTCCTGTACTGATATGAGCAGAATAAGAGAAATGAGCTAAGAGAAATGAGCACCTGTCCCACTTCACCCTGCCCCACATGTAATGCTCCTGCTACCTGGAAAGCTGCCCCTGCACAAATACATTGATTACAAAAAGGCCTTGGAAACAGGGCCTACACAACATGTCAAGCTAAAACAAATGTGAGTAGGGAAAAACTACAGATGAAAATTCTGCCTTACAGTCTAGAAATTTCATGCCCTGTTTCTGTGTATCTCAATATATACCCTAATTCCTGAACCTGTATGTTCAACAAATTAAGTCTCAGAAAGGATGTTCAAGCTCAAAGCCAGTATTTGAGCATGGAAGCATTTGTGCCACCCTCTTGAGGAGATATTGAATGCCAGCAGAAACAATACATCTTCTGTGAATTCCAAAACACCTGTGGTGAGAGAGTGAGTAAGCTTGGTAACTCCAGCTAACTTGTTGTAAGACTATCAACTCAATGATCATAAAGAATAATTATGTCTTTTGCTGAAACATTGTTCAAAATCCATCCTGAATTACAAATGATCCATTTTTTAACTGGAATCTGTAATTTCCTCAAATTGAAATCAATTCCTATTTACAACAGCATTACAGAGAAATACTTGTACAAATAGAAGTATTTGGTAGGCTGTGCACAATGGATGTCAAAATTCACCTGTTAGAATTCGATGCAATGGCAAAGTGATGTATGTTAAGTGTGCATAGAGTAGAAAGTTTTCATCAGTTCTGTTCAGCTTCAGCCACGAGCCGACCAGCGAGCGTCCAGTTCCCGACAGGGAGCGCGAGCGGAGATTGGTCGCGTTGTGCAGATCTGCAAAGGCAGGAAGAGACAGCAAGCCTCAAGGGATTGTACTTCACTGGAACACTTCTGAAACTCAAAAACAAGAGGAAAGCCTCCTATTCGTTGTTTAGAGACAGATCACATGCAGGACAGTATCATAACTGCTTTTAAAAAACCAGGTAGACCTTGCCTAGCACAGAGTTCACCATTTACACTGAAGCTAATAAATGGCAGCAGCAGCAGCTGAAAACAACAGACAGACAGGAGAGGGCTGCTGTCACCACACTGCACCAGCAGAACACTAACTCAGCCTTCCCTCATACACAAAATCATAGAATAGCCCTAAAATTAAGTACTTACTCATGCAGAAATTCACCTGGGTAACAAAACAGAAATTGTTTCTTTTGAAGAAAATTGCCATCTTGCAGACACAGGGACATTCAGCACTAATACTTCCATTTTCTGCACAACTCCATGCACACCCTGAGCCACACCTAGGACCCTTCAGCTGAGCCACTGTTCTCAGAATTAGTTTAGATGTCCCCAGTCAACTTTTAAAACAAAAATATACTGAGTCCCCTGTAGGCCAGAGGAGTTTTTCATAGGTGCAAGTCTCTCCCACAGCCATGTGCTGGATTTTTGGAGTGCTTTCAAATCTTTGCTCTATTTCCCTGTAAAATTCAGCCCCACAGGGCTCAAATCAGATGTTGAAGTCAACAGATTGATTCTGAACCAGAGTGATCCAAGCTCTGGAACTGAAAGCAGATTGTGATCCAAAGAGGAAAATATGTGGTGGCAGCTGCTCTAGAAAGATGCATATCAATGTGGGAGGAAAAAAAAAACTGTGAAAATCTTTCCCTCCTTCCCTATACATGTGTATAGCCAAGCTGTCTATTACATCTTCCCATGCATGACCACTATGCCAGGAGCTCTGTGGTGATCAGGGCAGAAGGATCTGTCTCTGGAAGCTGCAATAAGCACAACTCTCCTGGTGCATCATGCTTGCACACAGCAGAGCCACTGAAGTGGGCCTTGATGGTTTGCTGCTGTTCACCACAGGTCTGTCTGCACTGGGGCAACCCTGCAGCACCACTGGCTGTACCAAGGACACTGCTGATCTTTGCACAATCCACATCTTCTCCTCCACCCACAAAGCCAAGATGCACCCACATCTCTGCTCCTATCTCTGCATCTTCTGCACCTGGCTTTTTCATGCCAAAATAAGAGAGATTCACCACTGCAGCTCCCGAAGAGCACTGCTAGGACACTCAGCTTTCTGAAATTTGTAAAAAAGTAGCAATTTTACAAAATTTAGCAATTATTTTTACTATTCCTTGTAGAAAACTCGTTTTTTAATAAATTAGGCTTCCTAGCATAAGCTGTTAAAATATTCCTCTTTTCATTTTTCAGATGAGGAACAACAAGGTCAAAACACTTAGAACCCATTTCTTGGTATTTTATATGAATGCTATAAAATATTTGAAAAACCTAGAATTTGTTTACTTCCATAAATATATTAGAAGGAAAAGGATATTAAAATAAAAAGAATGTCCATAATTATCATTAAAGACTCTAGGACCAGACCCCACAAGACAACCCTGAGCAGGCACTGCACAACCCATGAGGGCTGCTGGAGAAACACCTCAAACTCTGTTCTATCCTGGGCAACCTCCAAAATAAAGATGCCAGAAACAGGACTACATGTGGGGAAAGCTGCCCTTCTCTCCACACTACCCTGTGCCTAGTAAAATACACTAAAACACACCTATTTGAAATAACATATGTTCTGATTAGGCAAATTAGGAAAAGGAGATGAGTGAAAGTTTTTATTGGTTGAACCCTGAATTAGCCACCAGCAGTTTAAGCTGCCACAGAAGTTGCATTGAACATTGTCACTTCAGTTTGTTTTTTAATGTGCAATTATTTGTTAGCTAAGGTGGTCCAGTGCTGCTGATAGGCAACAACTTTGCTACTTCAAACAGAACTTGTAATCTGGAAATTACCTTTGGGTTTATCTGTTAGAATGCTAACAGACAGATTTGTTGACTGAATTGTTTTTAAACATATGGAAAGCATTTTGGAGATGGACATTGTTGAGTTTCCTGCCTCACAAGACAGTGATGTGATTGGGATTTATATACTATATTCTCAGTCAGGCTCCACCCTGCCAGGTGTTTCCTACTGAGTAACTAGGATTTTAAAGGAAGAGTTCCACAAGGCATTAAACTCTTATGCAGACAAACTCATTACATTTTCTCTATAAAGTTCAGAACTGATTCAAAGCCAGTTGAAGTAAATGCCTTTTCACCAGCTTTAAGCAAGTCTGGAACAAATCAGAATTCAAAGAATGTGCTCCTGAGAACATGCCCAACCCCACTACACCTGGAGAAGTGCCCCCAGAGACTGTGGCATCTGGCAAAGGGGGAGGATTTCAGCTGCTCTAGTTTCTCTCAAATGGGTCCACATGAAATAAATTTTAATATATTCAGGAGTTGTGGGCTCCAGCCTTCAGAGAGATGCTTAAGCCTATGAAAAATCTCATTTTCAGAGAGGCACTGGCTGCATGTGGAGCTCATGTTTTTCCACCCTGCAAACCTTGTTGAGAACCCTGCACTGGGATCCCCTTCCTCAGCTCTGTACCCTCTCCAGACAAGTCTGTTTAGCTGTCAGTACTTCTCTCACCTCCACCATCATCATCTCTGAAGAACTCCTCACTGTCATTTGCTGAATGGGACTTTTTCATCTCAGCAATTCGATTTCGGGGCACTTTTCTCTTGAGGGATGGGGAGAAGAAGGAGGGGCGGTTGTTTCTCTCTGGGGTTGGTGGTGTGCTGAAAGAAGTAACCTGAAAGGGAAATAAAAGAAATGCTGGAGAAAGTCTTGGTTTTCCCTCCATGTGTCACAAGGCAATCATGTGTAAAAATCAGGATAATGACTGGTATCTAGCTCCATGTTATCAAAGTGGCTACAGAATTTAAACTGAACAATCACCTCAAGATGCTCATCAAGGGGAAAATATTTTGATATATCACAACCCTCAAGTGTTACATGAA
This sequence comes from Euphonia xanthogaster, assembly GCA_034509185.1. Taxonomy (NCBI): domain Eukaryota; kingdom Metazoa; phylum Chordata; class Aves; order Passeriformes; family Fringillidae; genus Euphonia; species Euphonia xanthogaster. The sequence continues at coordinate 64,836,027 of JAYDZK010000056.1, read as the reverse complement.
TAATGAAAAAAACTCTCTCTTCAGATGATCACTTTTAGCAAGGATCTACAGTCATAATGGCACAAAATTAGTAATTTAGGCACCAAGAATGTCAATCTTATTTTTGCATTTTGAAACCAGAAGACTTAATAAGAATGTATTGTGTTGAACACACTCAAAATGTGCATCTTCACTTCTTTGGCACGCATAAGGCAGCAGTTTCCCTACTGGGAAGGCTGTCCCATGGGATCCTTGTGGAAGGTCAGTGTCCCTGGGGAGCAGGGTCACAAATTCCTGAGCCCAGCACACTGAGGCAGAAGTCAACGTTCTCATTTATGTGTGTCATGTTTCAATACTGGAAGGAGAAAGTGAAGCTGTGGTGCCTCAGAAGATTTAGTTAGTCCAAGTGATGAGAAATACAGGGATGGAATTGTCTGTGGTGAAACTCAAGTTAGGGACAAAACTATGGAGACACCCTTCCCTCAGAGCAGTAGTTGCCATTGAGTAAATTACAACTAAAGCCAAGTACACCTGTTTTGGAGAGAACTGAAACATAGTGCTGATGTACTGGCTTTGACTATTTTAATAGTTTTAAAAATGAAACTATTTTAATAGTTTCATTTAAAAGGGGAGAAAATAGGGATAACTACTTTGCTAATGGATGTGAGTAACTTTGATCTTGTCCTTCTTTCTTCACATAATCAATTTAACTATCCCATAAGCTCCCTGAGCTGGCAAATGACACTGCTCATATCTGTCCAAAGAAATGCAGAGGGAGGTGACATGGAGTGATGATGGCAGCCAAACCAGGTTGAGTGCAGAAACACAACTCACTCCATGTTGTACCTCTATCACTAATGCTAAAAAAATAAAAGAAGGGCATTGTAACACCCAACTGATCCTCCTCCCAGCACATTTCATTTCTAATTTGTGCTTGTCTCTGTATTTAATTTGGGAGTCATTTCATACCACACTGTGTAGGGAACCAGAAACAGACATATCAACATTAAAACCATTAGCAAAAAGCAGAGGTAACACATTATCAAATCTAATTTTACATTTTCCAGCTGACACTGAAAGCCTTGGAGACAAAAAATTCTGTTGTTCCTCCAGGCCTGATGTCTTCTGGCTATGTTTCTGGGGTAGAGAGCAAGAACATCCAGTCAATGTGTTCTGTGCATGTTGCCTTTTACCGAGTCAGAAACAAAAACCACACGGCCTGCATGGAGACCTCTAGAAGCCGTTCTGCAGGTCTTGAAATGATACAGGTTAGCTGCACTACACAGAAAACCATGCTAGACTCCATCAGGTACTGACCCAGCCCAGGTCTGTGCATGTGTTTTGAAGACATGTTGCCTAATCCCCATTAACCAGGTAAAATGCCTCAATGGAAAATAAGGCTCAGGACTGAATAAAGGCCAAATCAGCATCTGTGCTCTGATTCTGTTGGCATTTTACTGCACTTGCATTAAAATTAAGCATATGTATGAATATGATGCTGCATCTGGATCCATGATCTTTGCTTTAGCATTATACAGGCTTCGTGTTGGCAGTATTCCTCATTTGTACAACCTAAAAGCACCACTTCCCATGAGGTTTAGCAAGCAACCCACATAATACCCAAATTCCATGTTTCTAGGTAAATCCCACTTTGCACAGAAGTGGAATCTACGTTTTTTTCTAGAAAACAGGTAGAATCATTGGTTTCCCTGGCATCAAGATTGCTGTTGTTTCAACAAAGCATTCCTCCAGAAGTATGAATCATCCAGTCCTCTCTGTATTCAGCATTTGCTCAGGGGAAACTGTGTTAAAGAATCCATCTCACATACTGAGCACAACCAAATTACACACAGGCAAACCTAAGTGCAGAACCTGGATGGGAGCTAACCCCAGCTCCAGCCTGCTGTGGCATTAACATTCTGTGAAAAAATCCCTTCGCCCAGGGTTTTTCTCCTGGGAAGCTGAAAGGCCTCAGAGAAAAAGAAAACAATTCTGATCTCATTTGCTTCTCCTGTGTTGTGCTCACATGTGGGATGTGTTTGGAGATTGTTTACCCACAGGTGATTGTTTCATTGGATTGTGGTGTGAGTTATTTTGACTTATTGGCCAATCAGTGCCAAGCTGGACTCTGGAAAGGGACTCTGGAAAGAGTCATGAGTTTTCATTATTATCTCTTTAGCATTCAGTAAGTATCTTTTCTGTATTCCTTAGTATAGTATAGTATTCTTTAATATAATATAGTATAATAAAGTAATAAATTAGCCTTCTGATAAGATGGAGTCAGATGCATCATTCTCTCCCCTCGTTGCTGGCCCTGCATTTACAATAGCCTACCCTCCTGTCTTCGGAACAAAGCATGTTCATGCTTCACCTTAAGAGAGTATTTTTGTTGGCTACTTACTCTCTCATGCACTGGGGAGTCTGGATTTGAATCTTCTTCTGTCCCATACGGTGAAGTGTCACCAGTGGAAACTCTACTCACTGCCATCTCTGCATGTCCTTTTCCCTGTGGTCCTTTCATTCGGACAAACTCCATGTTGTTGTATTTATAAAAGCCAAATGACATTCTCTGAGCCATCTTAGCTGCAACACTCACCTACAATGCATGGAGACAGGAGAGAAAAACATGTAATAACAGCTCTACCACTTGAAAACAGCATCCTCTGAAAGCAGTCATCAAAGAAAAAGTCAGAACCATAGTGAATAATAATTCCTAAGAAACATTTTAAGCCACAATCTGAAGTGATCTCCAAAAAGAAAGTAATTTTACAGAGACAAAAAGAGGTTCTGAGAAGAAACAACTCCTTCAGCCACCCAAAAGGCAGAGTTAGCAGTGGCACAATGAGAGAAAATTGAAGGTTTTTATTCAGGTCCACGCACTGTGGCCCTGAGAGCAGAGGCAGTCATGTGCTCAACTCAGTGCAGCCTGTGCTGGGGCACTCATTTGAGTCCAAAATGCAACAGAGGTACACACAAGATTCCTCAAACCAGCAAAGCACACCCCACAACTGGGTCCCTACTTTGTCCCAAGTATTTTCTGACTTTTTTATATTCCCACTGTCAAGGCCAAAAAATAAGGAACCAGCCCCATGCACAAGTAACCTGCACTGCATGGCTCACCAAGACACCCTGACAGCTTTAAATCCCCTCAACAGACACAGGGGCTCAATTTCCAGTCAGCACAAGTGAACTGAAAATTGAACTGAGAACTGAAAAAGGGAACAGACCAACATGAAAACAGTCAAGGTTTTGCTAAGTGAAAATGATGCCTTAAGTTTTCAGCTTTTATCCATAAGTTTAAGTGATTTATTGCAATTTTCATCAGTTTATGAAATGGCCAAGATGCTCATCAGCTTGTATTGTAGTGAGAATTACAGAATCCTAGAATAATTTAGGTTAGAAACAACCTTTAAGATCATTAAGTCCAATCATCACTGCCAAGCCCACCACTAAATCATGTCCTTAAGTGTCACATCCACAGATCTGTTAAATAAGTAGGGGAGGCTGAGGACTCCCCTACTTCCCTGGGCAGCCTGTTCCAGTGTTTCACATCTCTTCCATAAAGGAATTTTTCCTAGTCTTCAATCTAAACTTTCCCTGAAACACCAGATATAAAATAATCTTCAAAAGCATAGAGATTACTAATGTTCTGTAAAAAAAAAAAGTAAAATTTCAAGTTTTGCCTCTAGCTATGATGAAATATTTGAAGAGTTAACAATTTTACTTCATCTAACAAAATAATGTCAAGTAGCTGTGGGGTCAGTCAGGACATTCCTAGGCTATGAGGTGACTTTACCACATCAAATCTTATCTTTCCACTGCAGGGCTTTCTTTTTATGTTGTCTTCAGTGATTCTGCATTCCCACTTATTTCAATAACCCAGCTGCTGATGGTGTAAGGCTACAAGATGACGGTGGGAGAGAAACAACTTTTGTTTCATGTTCTCTCAGAAACCTGCTGGAAGAGTATAATGGCTCACATTTAAAAAGGGGAGATGGGAAATTATTCAGGAACTCTCCTCACAAGGGTAGAAACAAAGAGAGATTTAGAGACACAGTAGATATTGCAAGAACTTCTTTTGTTTGTTTCTAAAAACCTCTCAGGATTGTCTTCATAATAAACCATTTGAGAAGTTTATTGGCTCTTGATTTCAGCACTAAGCACTGAATTTGAAAGTGAAAGTGCTGGTATTTCATGCCTGTGGAAAGCAAAGAAAGATTCTCCCAGTGGCAGTGAGACTACAGGGGTTTTTTGAATACAGCCAAGTGCAAAATACAATGAAGAAAAATACACTTTATCACAAAATAGTTACCAGAGTTTAAAATCTCCCATGAAATCACACCTTCTCTGAACACAGAAATATCAGAATACGATATTTCTGTGTTCAGAGAAGGTGTGATTTCATGGGAGATTTTAACACAGAATATGACTTTTCAAGAAAATGAAGGGGCTCCAAGAACTGTTGTTCAGGTCCATTCCTATGTCACGCTCTTGACAAGGTAACCCTACCTTCCCTCCTGGCAAACAGCAGAGGAATATACCCCAGTCTGAATACCCTCAGTTATCTGAGCCAAAACCAGCAGCTTTCAGCTAACTTGCAAAGCCAAAAAAGACAGACTATGATGTTGCTGATGTAACAGGACAAAAAGCTGACAGCCTCAGCCACAAAGAAAATCTAGTCAGAGCACCACTGCTGCAAAGGACATTGTCTTTCAGAAGCTCCTTACCCTGTTGTCATAGACCTTCTTGAGTGCTTCATAGCGGATGGACCCCTGGAAGATCACCCCTTGGAAGGTGTTGCTTTTATCACTGGCCACTAGCTCCACACAGACCATTTCTCCTTCTCCCACAGTCATGTCACTGAAAACCTGCCAAACATGCAAGATGAAACACTTTGATGCGAAGTTGTTCAAATCAAAATACCTTCAGATTCCCATGGCTGTCCTTATGCCCAAGGAAATTTCAATATAAGTTGAAAAGGAGCAGAATGCTCCAACCCAGCCTTTCAAAAAACCAGACTCCAGGCAGTGCCCACAGCAAATCACTTGTTGAGATGAGCAGCTCTCACATCAGCCTATCATGCTTTAGCCCATCATTGACACCGATGCCAAAATCCAGCTTTAAGATCAGATTTCAAACATTAAAGAGAGAGGAAGGTTAAATAAAGACAAAATAAGATCTAGCAGAAAGCAACCCTCAACTGGCCAAAAACGTTTGATCAAAAGGTACAAGAAAACAGCTAATCAGGACATAAGACTAGAATAGGATAAAACTTTGCTGCTGCAACAAGGAACTCACCTCCTCAAAACTGTCAATCATGAAGAATATATTGGGGTAGCTGATCTTTGACTCCTCTCCTTTACTGTCCATCGGGTGTTTGCTCGGAGAGGCAAACACTTGCTGAGAAAGATGCAGAAGAAGATGTCACTTCTCAGTTAAATGTGCTTGGGAACAGACACACCAAACACAAGGCAAGTAATTACAAAACACCTCAGGCTGGCACTGCTCACTTACACTAGAGATGCTGGACATCCTGCAAGCACAGCTGAGCTGGTTTCTGACTAAAGCCAGATTTGCAATAATGGCACTTGAGAAATCCTTGGTTTTCACATGCAAGTAATCAAAAACTCATTGCTTCACAGTAAATGTCCCTGTGTATACCTGACCTCTCACCATATACTACAGTACACCATTGTACTTTTTCATCACCACTTTCAGGTGCCTTTAAGTTGCTGCGATGTGCTGCAAAGTAAAATGCCACAGTGCAAGAAAGTTACCATGAAGCAGTCGACCCAACACCTCAACTTCAATTTGTTGTTGTTTACTTAGTACCACACTAAGATCAACCTTCCTCAGCAAGGGGAGCATGGCTGTCCTGGGGTGATTCATAATGTTATTTTATTCCACATCTATCTGCACCCCAAACCTGTTACTGTATCTTTCTGGCCCTACAGCTGCAGACCTCGTGTGTGTGGGGTGCCATTGTGGGCATTTTTGAAACTGGAGTGGAGGCTGGTTCTGGGCTCTTGACTGTGTAGTGTTCACTCTGCAGGCTACTGGGTCTTTGTTCAAGCAAAGATTTTCCTTCCCCTTTTATGTTCTGTCTTCATTTTGTTTTGTTTTTTTTCCTTGTCTAGGGGAGACTGCAGTTAGTGATACTGGGCTGTCTGGGGGCAAATTCCACAGGTGCCCACCTGCATCAGCCCTCACTCCAGTCCCAGCCATGCCAGGAGAGAAGACTGTGGAGAATCTCTCACTTTTGGGGCAGCTTTGGGTTTGCAACTGTAGCTACTTGCAGACATTGACTTTTGCAACTGGAAACTGTTTCAAAGTGAACTTTGAGAACTCTCTCGGCAGTGACAAAAAAAGCCAGTGTGTTCGGGGGTGAGGCCTTCCCGCGCCATGCCAGGAGAGAAGACAGTGGAGAAGCTCTCTCTTTTGTGGCAGCTGTAGGTCTGCAACTGTAGGTACTTGCACAAATTGCATTTTGCAACAAGAAACCATATGAAGCAAACTTTGAGAACCCTCTGGGCAGTGACAAAAAAAGACAGAGAGTTTGGGGGGCCAGGCCATCCTGGGTCAGCACCCACAGGCCCGTTCTCCCCACCCACAGCCGGGTGCAGAGCCCACGAGCAGCAGGAGGAAGGCAGGGGTTGTTACTGTCAAAAATAGGTGAGAAACTGTTGTAAAATAGTTAATTATTGTTAAGCATGTGCTGTTGAAAAGTTTGGTTGTTATACTGTAAAAGAGTAGTTGTAAGAAATACGGTATTCACATACTGTATTGTAAAGTGCACCACCCCCTCAAGCGAAAAACGAGCCAGCCTGGACAGACTGTACAGGGCCAACCAAGCACTTAAACCTTCATGCAAATGAAGGATCCCAACAGAAAACAATCCAAAGGAACAAAAAGCAGGATAAAAAGGGGGCATCTGAGTCAGTGAGACTGTGGAACATCCCTGCTCAAGAAAGGAAGAAGATCCAGCGCTGGCTCTGCAGCATCATCGCCCACCGGGAAGGCTCCTGCTCGACCCACGGGCCCTCCAAGCTTTAGGCCTTATAACAAAAGCTGAAATCGCTTTAGTTCCGGGAGCGTGTTCCCATTTACAACCCCACCATCTTGTCACTTTATTCCTGGACACATCTTATTCCTGGGAGGTGCCATCTTGGAAGGGAACAGCATGACACCATCTTCCCTTTCCCTTGGCCACATGGCTGCCTCCTGCACGTGCCATTTTGGGAACAAGCGTTTCTGGCATTTTGGGTCTCTCTTTGCTCCCACGGGGTTTTGAGTTATAGCAGTTTGGTATCTAGCAGTTATTTACTTTTTCCCCCCTGTTTCATTAAAAACCGTTATTTTTTCACTTAAACCTGTTAGCATTTCATTCTTTATTGGGAGAAAGGAATTGGTTGGAACCAAGGGGGAGTTTACTCATTTCAGAGTGCTCACCTCTTTTTAGACTGTCTCAAACTGTTGGAAATTATACCAAGTTTAAATTTTCTTAATGTAACTTTAGTCAGGGGTTTTGTTCACCTTTGCCCCAGGGCCGGGGGGAAGGGAATTGAATCAGGGGACTGTTTCATCACTAAGGCCTGATGAGCTTAACATCTCAACAGACTGGGAAGATACACAAAAGATAACAATCATTAACCAACATCAACTCCAAACATCACCCAGGTGGAAGACACCTGGTCTGGGAAAAGAGAGATAAGAGAATGAAGAATGAGAACCTAATTAACATCTAAGGGGAAGAGATTGACAACCAATAGGGAACCAAATACTAAGAACTGTGTAATGTGTGACTAATGAACATGGAACCAATTAATTTCTATGGGTTTTGACTGTATAAGTATGTGAAAAATCGAGTACAAATTATGTGTGATGGAATGATTTTCTCTGCACAATCCAGGCAATGTGTGGGTGAAATGATTTCTGTTGCACATCCTGGCCAGAACAACATCCTGGTCAGAATAAAGTAATGCTTTGATTCTCTAACACTAAAAATGTTTTTGAAGAATTTTTGCTTTTCCTGCATCTTCAGTGACAAAACCGAGATAATGGCTCATAGGAGGACTTGGTTTCTCATTTGCATCTTGTGCTTCTGTTTCTTTCCCTATCACTATGCTTCCTCTTGTACATTTCTACCTCCCAAGCAGCTCCTGAACTCCTTTAGTGACTTCCTTTAAACAGATAAAGGCTTTAGATTTTATCATTCCAAAGAGATTAATGGGTAGGTAAGGAGGGAGAAGGAATTCATACCAAGCAGATTTCTTTGCTTCCACATTTGTTTATAAACAAAGCCTTGAATTAAAGAAACCTGTCAAATCTTAGCCCACTCTGAACATGCCAAAAGCTATGGATCTGACCAGGCTGTCAAGCTCGTGGCATTCTTGCCATTCTACACAAAACATAATTAAGGATATTAGATATTCACTAGAGGGTTATTTTTCCTTATTTGTACTTATGCAGCCTTTATGCACATTGAATAGAATTAAAAAGAAAGGTTTTAGACCAGAAACATTATTAGAAAGCAATCAGACTCCTCAAAAATGGTACCTGCACCAATGCCTGAAACAAGGACCTTTTCCAGGCATCCTCGCTCTCACACCAGCCAATAAACAACAAAACACCCTCCCAACTTCATCTCCAGTCAGGCACACCTGAGGAAAATACAGTTTGTGGAGATCTTATTGTCAAGCCTGCAGTTGGCAAAATAAAGTCAGCCTTTTCCATACTGGCTTCATGCCACAGGAACTCACTTGTGTGAGCAGAGTAGATTCGTCATAGGTCTCAAGCAGGACAGTAAATCTTAGGCCATCAACATCTGGCTGCATATGGGCAGAAGACACATTTTCTAAAGCAAGAACCATCAGAGCAGAAATGCAGATCCAAACCTACTGGATTTTCTTCATTCAAAACCAACAAGCCTCAATAGTGGATGTGACAATGAAACACCCAACTGCAAACGTGCTTTCACAGCATATGGAATTGCCTTTGCCTCCCTATAGATCAACACAATGATGCTGAAATGTTGCTGATATGTACTGGCAAGTTTATGTGGAAAAGGGAAGGCAACAATTTATAAGCAGTCCCACAGGAGGAGCTAGAAAGAAGGAACAAAAAACTTCCTCTTCATTCTAAATACTGCTGACATGCAGTAATGGCATATCCCTCATCTTCTCCTTCCTAGTTTTCAAATCTGCAAATATTTACAGATTTTTCTCAAAAACATTTGCAGAAGTTAACTTGTGGTGAAATTTGGGCTAGCCAACAGAGAAAAAAGCAATGAGAAATAACAGGCTTAAATCAGCACTGCAAAGTGGCATCTCAACAACCCCTAAAGAAAAAATTATGTGTAATCAATGTAAATCACAGAGACAATAATCAGCATTGCTAGCTCTGTTTGTAGGCAAAGCAAAAGTTCTTTTACAGTGGTTAAACAAAATTAAAAACTAAAGAGCATTGGATTATTTAAGTAAAGCCATGCAAGCAGCTGCATGAACTAAGGGAATGGAAAGCCTGGGAGAAACAGCTATTTAAATGTAACAGGAGCCTTTTATAAGAAGAATTTCTGCAAGCTAGCAGAAGTTGTTGCAAGGTCTACATTGCAAATTGAAATTGAGTGGGGAAGCCTCAGGTTCCTTGTTCCTATCCCCTTTATGCTTGTTATTCAGTCTCTTCCACTATGCTAAACCCTGGATTAACTGCACACAAAAGATAAAAGCCTATGGAAGGAATGAGCAGTTTAAGAGACTAAAAATCTTGTAAAATAAAAAAATACCAAATTGCTAATCAGTAAATTGTCTGCCATTTAGCAGCTCTACATTAGCAACTTACCCTGAAGGCTCCTCATATTCCAGATCTCATACAATTTCAGGTTTAGTCTCAGACTGGGGAACAGTTGGGCATCATATTCCTTCCTCCCCCTGGCACCTTCCCTCTCTCCCCTAAATCCAGCAGGCAAGGATATACACCCTGAAGCAGGCAGGGGCTTCACAATTCTTTGAGAGGGGCTATAAAGGACATTTAGATCTCAAGTCTAGATAACTGGCAAGAAATATCACTATACAAAGACTTGAGATGCTTCAGGAGGATGAATCTGTCAGATCACAGCCTGAAAACCACTGCCCCAGTTTTGAAGCAGGTTTTAGGATTAGGTAATACTGGATACCAACCTCTGATCCAAAGCAATAAAAGGTGAAGCTCACCTGAGACTTCTTTTTGTGAATATGAATATCTCCTCCATCAGAGCGTGTGCACACAGCACAGGTCACCACATAATCCAGCTGGAACAGGGCACCAGACAGAGAAATTAACATTTAGAGTCATTTGGTAAAACAAAACATTCATGTGCATGAAGCAGAACACATTCTGACTCATTTTTTTAGCTGTCTATCTAAAAAGTAAGGTATTTTAGTATTGCCATTTTCTTTACTCTCTTTGCTATACTGAAGCACCTGCAATTTTTTTATTATTTTCATAATAAAATGTTAATTTCTTCACTTAAACCTATTAGTATTTCATTCCTTTTTGGGGGAAAGGAACTGGTTGGAACCAAGGGGTTTGGAACCAATTGGTTGGAACCTGTGTTTGTTCATTAACTCAGTGACACTGAAATCTCTTGTACAGCTGCTTGTCGAAATGCACAACTGATGGGTAAGGAAAGTCCTGCCAATATTGTTTAACATGAGCTTAGTTTCAGCTGGGGGAATAAGCAGCACACACACACACAAACCCCTAAGCACACTTTAGGATAGAAATGGAAAAGACTTCCTCCCTTTGAACAGGAAAAAGAGACACTAATGAACACCAGTGACATGTTAGAGAGGCCAGAAAACACTAGCACAGCCTTCCAAACAACCTGAAAAAACTTATAAGGAGCAAGAGCAATAGCTCTGGACAGCAGTACCCAGCTGTAGTAACATCTCTGAATTCTGACTGTGTCAAATGTACCCTGGGTTTATTGAGCATCAAATAAAGGCAAAAACTGCTCTCTGCAGAGAAGTTCTGCAAAGAGACTTGTGGGAGGAAGGAGAGAGAATGAAAACAATTTATTTTCAAGGATGTGTTCCTGAGCCAACAGTTTCCCATTCTGAGATCATAATGAGCAAAACCTTTAAGGAATTGCAAATGATTACAGTAATATTCAGCTTTCCTGAGCTATAACGTAACATAAACAATAAGCAAACAACCTATAAATCAATTAAAGAAATAATTAGTTCTAGCTTCATGTTCTTACCCCCAAATATTTTATCAAAGTTCTGTTGTGAAGAGCAGCATAATTTATGACACTGCATTTACACTCTTCTCTCTTAGCGGCACCAGTGAACTCTAATAGAAATGCTGCTTATCTAAGTCTCATTCATTCTCAAAAAACATTAAACCAGATGAAGCCTTCCTTTTGCAAAACTTAAAACATAAAACTCAGTTTTGCAGAGCATAAAACTCAGCTGAGCTTCACTGCATACAGCTATAATGTTTGGAGAAATCTATTAGGAGTCTATAGAAAAATAATAATCATCTCAGTTTAGGTTCATTTAGATTCTGAAAGGCCAAACTGCATAAACAGTGAAAATGAGATAAGCATCCCTGTTACCTTCTGCAGGATGAGGTTCAAGTAGACACTCTCTTCCCAGTCAATGTCAGGGTCTCCCAGGCCAGGAAGCTTCTTAGAATCTCTCCTGTAAACTTCAACTTCAACCTGCTAAGAAAATACCACATCTCTTTGAAAACTGTTACTTAGAGGTACCTATTTCCAAACATCAAACTGGAATCAGAAGCTGTACATCGTGTAGCTTCCTAGTTTTCCGTCAGGATCAGATTTTGCTGCCGATGCAAGGCTGGAAATTGTGTGGAAATGTACTGGGGAAACATGGGATGTGTAGGCAAACAGGGAAGAAAGGCAAGAGTCTCTCTCTGCAGGAGAATTTCAGTTTTGGACAGGAGCTTAATTTATTTCTTGTAACAATTTCAGCAAAAATGAAATTATTTATTTCAGCAAAAATGAAATTAATAAAATCAGGGATGCACACACATCAATATTTCTTTTAACAAAATCCCTCAGAATCAAGCATGTCACTACACTAATGTTCAACACAGTCCACACCACAGCTATTGCTTATTTTCCATTGGCATGGGAGTCTCTGGGAAGACAAAATCCAATCATTAAATCCCAGAATATGCCAACTGAGAAAAGAGCCACAAAGACCATCCAGTCCAACTCCAGGCCCTGTACAGGACCACACCCAACAGTCACATCATGCGTCCCTTGGGGATGGTCCTGTGCACTCCACAGAGGATATTTTGGAAACCCCTTTGTACTGGGCTTGTGTGGCCAGGTTTTGGTAGCAAGGGAGCCACAGAGGCAGCTCCCGTGAGCAGCTGCCAGAAATTTCCCTTATGGGCAGCAGAGCCAATGCCAGGCAGCTCCAGGATGGATGTGCTTCTGACCGAGGCTGAGCCTGTCCATGAGAGTGGCAGCACCTCAGGAATAACAGGTTTAAGAAGGGGCAGGGAGATGCCTGAGAGAGGCTGTGACCCTGTGGAGAATCCACAATGGAGCAGGTTCCTGGCAGTATCTGAGAGAGAAGAGCCCAAGCTGGAGCAGATTTACTGGCAGGACTTGGGACCCTGTGGGGGACCCACACTGGAGCAGTTCCTGAAGGACTGACCCTGTGGAAGGGACCCACACTGGAGCAGTTCCTGAAGGACTCTCCCATGGGAGGGACCCCACTCTAGATCAGGGAAAGAGTGTGAGGAGCCCTCACACTAAGGACAAAAAGGTGGAGGTAATGTGTGATGAGCTTCCCATAACCTCCACTCTCCATGACCCTGTGTTGCCAGAGGGGTGAAAAGGTAGAGAAAACCAGGAAAGAAGGCCAGGAAGAAGGGAGGGGTGGGGAGAAGGTGTTTTTAAGATTTAGTTTTATTTTTCATTGGTAATAAATTAAACTAAATTCCCTGATTGAGGTCTGTGTTGCCTGTGACAGTAACTGGTGAAGGATCTCTCCCTGCCTTATCCTGACCCACGAGCCTTCTGTTGTATTTTCTCTGCCCTGCCCAGTGATGGAGCGGTGTCAGTGGGCACCTGCCAGCTTCAACATCCTGCAACTCCTTCTAAAGGTTCCACACTGGAACTATTGATTGGACACAGCTACGCGCAAGATTTTCAGCTGTGCTAAAAAACAAGCAGATGAAAAATCACAACTAATCTCAGAACATAGAAACAACTCTACCTATCCTAACAAACTGAAGCAGCTGAGACAAATATAAAATGATGAGGTAGTACACTGAGGTGAATGTAGTTTGAGACTTCCAATACAAACTAGAATAAAAATAAATAAAGCTGGAATACCAAAATATAGTGAAGAACAGGGAAACAGTAAAATTTCAGGATTGGCACTACCATCAGACACCATGAAAGCTGAACACACTGTCCTTAACCATTAATTTTTAAACTTAGAAATATTTTTTAAAAGGTTTGTAGACATCGTTCTTCTTTTGGTTTGTGTTTATTTCTTCCAAGGTTCCCATCCTTGACTTTTTCTCAGCAATATAATTACACAGACTAATGACAGTTACTGCAAAAAATGAAAGATGTGAGCAGATGAGGGAAATCTAATTTAGATTCATCTCCAAACAAAGATAATATTTGAACTTCTGCACCTAAAAGCACAGAAACATGACAAGACCAAAATTCCAGAAATATCCCGTGAAACAACAGCCATCCTGTCTCTGAAGGAAAGAAGTGGTGAGAAAACAGGGTGAAGGCAGGACTGAGCAATGGCAGGGTAAACTCCAGCTCTAAGTAACACCAGGGAAAGCAAAACCAAGTGCACAGCAGACCCCGTGTCAGTCTCTCCTGCCTCTGTATCCATGGAGCCTTTATTTTAAGGCAAGAAGCAGTTAATCACCTCCTAACACTGAAGTTAAAACCTCCCTCTGCAGAAGTCAGCCACTAATTCTTTCTGCTGGTAAAATCCACTGCCACATGAACAACTTCTCCCCAGCAATCACACTGCCAGTTCTCAACAACTGTTTCATGGAATGCCTCAGAAGTCTATCACAGATATCGACAGGAAAAGGACTTTCTTTAACCATTTTTCCCTGTCCACTCATTCAGGGTGGGACTCCTTGGTGTACAACCTGTGGATAAGGGCAGAGTGGATCTCCATGAATCACAGCTCTCCACGGATTGGAGAACATGCTGGATTTCAGACAGCTGAGTCCTCCCAGGAAAACAAAACTGCTCCAGCCAGGCATCCAGGAGCCACTGGGCCTTTTCCAGGTCTGCTGCTGACTCACCTGGCCATGCCTTATCTTTGTGCTTGTTCACCTGGCTCTAGATCAGATGTGCCCTCCTCCAAGCATGAAAATAGAAACAACTGTGTAAATACTAACTATTTATTCCCAGTGAAATCCAAAATCCAGGCTATATATTTGTTCATTCAAATCAGTGACCCTTCTGGAGCTGAAATCCATGATGCCACCGTTGTATCAAGTTTTCACAGGGTTCCTGAGCTACAGCTGTGAAGGAGAGGGACCTCAGCCAGGCTGACCTCCCACATGCCATGGATATTTCACCATGTTACTTCCTCAACAACCCCAGTTAAATGACCTTTGGCTGGACAGCACCTGGGAAAATACCTTGCTTTGAGAACTCATTCCAATGATTAATCATCCTCTTGGCTCCAAGTGTGCAACTTCATTTAATTCAGCCGCTTTCCTTTTGCCAGCCTCTGGATCTTGTCATACCAATTTATGTATTTATACATATACATATGAAGAAGATCTTGAATACTCAGGTTTTGGGTTTTTTCATTTCTTGCTTGGGCTTTTGGGGTTTTTTCTGTCGCATGTTAATCTTTGTTAATCTTTTAAATAAAGCAGGCAAAACACTTTCAGGACACCTCTGAGCCTCTCATCAGGCACCACCTCAGAACTTGTGCTCCTTTGCCCCCCACCTCCAGACATGGAGACACTGGTCACTCCTGGCTTCCCTCTCTATACATTGCAACAGCATGATGCAGTTATGAAAAAAAAAGGAGCTGCCTGGACCCTTTGGCACAGGAAAAAGGCATTTTCTCACACTGAGAAACCCCAACAAACAGCATATCTAATATCCCAGGACTTGTGCTTCCTGTGTTTTAACAAGCCAGGAAGCCCCAGACGTGCAGAACCACATTTGGTACCCAGCAGTGCTACAGAACAGACACTCAACAGGACACAGGCTGAGCTGGCCAGTTGGCCATCAAAATCCATCTGCTCATGCATCTGTTCTCCAGTGACATCCCTAAATGCTAAATGGGAAGGAAATCAAAGGAGCCTGCTATTTTCTGGAGCATGCAGAGAAGCCCTGTGGGAAAGGTGCACTCCCAGTCCTGTCACACAGGGAAGCTGATGTTACAAGCCTCCACTGGAATATTTATATCCAAGATAATATTTCAAAGGGGACAACTGTATTCAACAATGCAACAATGCCCTAAAATGAAAAAGAAAGATTCTTTCAGATGTTAAATGGAGAAGCTTTCTTAGGATTATGGCTACTGAAATTTTCACTGGTGGTAACAGCAGAGCATAGCATAAAGAATGGCCTCCAAGACAATATTCCTATTCCCTTTTTCTGGATACTATCAATTATTCAGAAGTTGCACCTGATCCTCCTGGAACACACTCTGGAGCCTACATAAAGGCATCATAATGCCCAGTAGCTATGGCAACTTGACACCCACCATAGCTATAAAGCTGAAACAAAGCCCACTGCAATAAAGCAACTGCAAACTGTGCAAGAAGCAAAGTTCAGCTGCAGAAAAGCCGCCCATTTTGAAAATTTTGCTTCTGTGTCAATTGCTTGAATTCTGTGCCCACAATCCCTCTGTACAACCAAATGATCACAAACTTTGTGAGCTTTTCCTTGTACTAGTGTCTCAGTTTAGAGAAAAGTTTAGGAGAACACCACTCTGGAATGAGTTTCCACTAACAAAAAGGGGTTCCAACAATCCCTTTCTGCCAATGAGAGATTAACCCTAGTGGATGAAAGTGAAAAAACCCAACTGTTTATTGACAAATAGAGTGCCCATATGGAATGGGAAAAAAAATGGTGAATAAATGCTAGATACTGAACTGCCAGACCTTGCCACCCCCTGCCCCACAAAAAACCCAAAATGCCAGGGACAGAGAAAAAAAACCCAACGCAATGGCTTCAACTTGGTGGGGAGGAGGAAAAAAAACTTGTGTTGGCTTTTATCTCAGAGAAAGAAAAAAAAAAGGTTCATGCAGCAGCTCAGGCAAAACCAAATTGGAACCTGGTGAATCTCTGATGTTGGTCTCCTCTTCACAGCAGGTGAAGCTGGTGGATTTAAGCTCCTTTTGATAGGGAAGATGTCTTTAAAAGAAATGCGATGGGTGAAGGTATGGGTATTGCCATCTTTGAAATGGGTTTCAATGTGTCCATTAACTTCAAGCAGCAGGTTTGTGCAGACAGTCTGACTCCTGAAACAGACAAGAGGTTCGGGAAGGCTGCACCTTCCAAGCACCTCAGCCAACGGGAAAGGAAGAGGGAACATGCGGCCCGGAGTTTAGGATAGAAGGAGGCTCCAAAACCTTGAGAGGGGAAAACCCCACAGGCGTGCCCCAGTGGACACTCTCTCCCTTTATTCAAGGAGACTCTTCTGTCTCCTTTATGGCTTTTCACAGTGTGATTTTCTGTACTCTTTCTTTCACTGGGTCAGCTGTTCTGAGATCAGGGGGTGACATGGAGCAGCCCCTCGGCTTCCTGCCCGTCCCCGTCAATTCTCGGATCTCAGACCAAAACCAAACCAAGCAGCTCAGGAAAAAATGCTCCACGGATCTGCTAAATCAGCTTTCCAAAATGAAACTAAGAGATACATGTGTGACCATTTAAGCATTATCAAACGTGGTCCCAGACCATAGAGTAACCTGCATTTTCAGGTGCTGAAACAAATTGCTCACTGTTACATTATTCTGCTCACTGTTACCTTATTCCTGTACAGTTATTTTCCAGCCTTTCTGAAGCACCTGAAGCAACACACAGTGTGCCTTCTGCAGTATCCAGTCAGCAGGCTTCAGGAGGATACATTGCATCCATAGGCAGCAGCCACAGTCATGGCAGAAAGAACATTACAGAATGGTAATGAATCTGTGTGTCTCAAACCATCTCTGTTGAATACAGAAGTGCATGAAGTGGATTAGTGACCAAAAGACAGGGTGGGCGAAAACCCTGGTGCAGACATCAAATAATTTTAGTTCTAATTACCAGTGTTATACAAATGTGATGAGGATATTCCAGAGCTCCAATTCAATTGCATATTAATTTCAACACTGAACCCAGACCTTCACATACCTCTAATAAGCAAGTTGACCAGCCCGTAACCCACAGATCAAATCCACTAAGTGTTCTGATAAACCAGTGGCTTCATGAGGCTTTTGGGGAGCTCCAAGCAGACACTTTTAGCTTTTCCAGGATGCAAGCCTAGCCTAGCAGTGCCCTTCTGTCCCTCAAATCCCCAGTGACTCAGACAGATATGATGCATTCCTGATACTGAATTATTCAGCACATTTAATCAGACAGGAAAACTGGGTCTGGGCTTCTTCCCTTCCCAGTGAAGTTGCTCTCTGTAGCAGAGAACAGAGCATCTTCTTGGCTGCCACATTTCAGTGCCATTCATATTAAAATCACATCTGATTCTGGCTTTCTTGTCACCCTATTTGACTGCTTAAGAAGAGTTCTTCAGAGACTGGAAGTAATATAAAGCAATTCATTAAAAATGCCCCTGCAGCCCACACTTCTTCCTGAGTGTGGAATTTTGAGACTGTGATACTGTGAAAGTATTTCAGCTGTACACTTCCTCACACATTTACACAATCAAAGCAGCACAGGAAAGCACAGGGATTTCTGGCAAGGGGAATTGCAAAAGAAAGGTCTTCACACTGAAGATGTTGAGCTCCTTACAAAAAAAATCAGAGTATCAATCTGATAAGGGTAGGGTTCCTTTTTCTTGTTTCAAAATGAAAGCATTGTGTGGATGTTGAACTCTGCAGGAGCCAGTGCTCCTGCTCACTGCAACACCTCTGCAAGCTCAGCACAATGGAAGAGCTGAGGCACAACAGCTGATTCTGTATCAACTTGAATGTGTTGGAATAATTGCTCCTCATACTACCCATGAAAGAGAAGAAAATCTATTCAGCAAAAAAGATTCAATTTTTGGCCATTTGTTTTCTTTTCAGCATTTGGGTGGTGGCATGGGATTGCCATGAAATATAGCATAGAGCTCTTCTGGAGACATCCTGTCTGCTTGCAGTGCTGAAAAAAAACCCCTAACACTGGAACAGAGCCAGCAATGAAAGATTCTTAAAACTTGTATTTTTACTAGATGCTGAGTTCAGGTTGTTGAATCCTCCAGGCAGGCAGACAGTGACAGTGACTAACAGGTTCAGTTAGGAAAATCCTGTGATTTTCTGTGCAAGTCACGTGCCTGAAGTAATTTAGGTTTGGAAACTGACTGGTCACACCACAAGCAGTATTTGTTGAGTCACAGGTCCAGATACACATAACATGTAAACCATGGCTCTGTTCAGTTCTGTCTCTGAAGCTGCAGTCTCAACATCAATAGCTTAAGCTTTTTGGAGACTTAACAGGCCTAATGACTATCCTGTGCATTTGGCAGCAACTCTACTCCTCCACATTCATAGGATACTGAAGAAAATAGGAACTACTCCAATATCCAGGCAAGCTCAGAATATATGCCCAGGGTATCTTACATTTATTTTTTTTATTGCTTTGCCCTATAGATATGGCACCTTTTCAGGTGACAAGGCATAATGAAAGGCAGAATACAACTTGCTAGTCTATCACTGAAGTCTTATCTTTCTTTCCCAGCTGTGTGTAACACTGTATACTTGCTTTCTCCTTTGGATGCCCAGGAGGAAGTAAAGCTGCTCTCTACAGAAAGATCAGAGATACTCAATCTTGACCTAACAGCATTTGAAAATCATAATCCTAAGTCCAACCATGTTAACCTTTCAGTAAACCTGCAGTGTCCAAGACGCTTTGGAAGTGAGGATCAGGGCTTACATTTTCCAGTAGATCACATCAGCTGGCATGAGAGGCAGCAGCAAAGCTGTTTTTGAGACTTAATATAAAGTGACAAGTCAAAGGGATTCCACTTTACAAAACCCTGCTAAATTCCTTAACCTTGTGAAAAGCTACACTACACAGTGCCTTGGTCTGCAAAGAGCCTGACACAAGACACCAAGAGAAGATGTACCTTCAAAACTTGGCAAGAAAAACTGCAAGAGTGCTATTGTGACATGGCAAGGAAAGACAGAATTAAATGTACTTCTCTGGGATCCAAGAGTCTGTGTAGTGGATATTGCCCAGAATTCAATATGGAAATTCTGCCCTGGCATTCACATATTAGGAGCTTAATTGCTGTTTCACCCACCTATGCTCCGTTTAGAAACTGATGGGAAGGAAAAGAGTAGCAAATGGAAAGTCACTTAGACCAGGCAGAGTGCAAAGCAGAGAATTTAAATGGCCTTTTAAAATAAAATTTATGATGGTAGAAAAGTTTACCACCAGCACCTACTAGACATACAAAATGGTAAAATTTATTACTTCAAGCTGTTGAGACTCATCCAAAGCCCTTCTCATTCAGTCTTAAAACTGAGCAGAACATCTAATCTCGATCCTATCAGGTTTTTCCTGCCCATCCTCTGTTACACTTCAATTTAAAATCAAATGTTATCGCCAACACTCTTCCAGCTCCAGTAAGCACAGAAAAACCCAAACCCACAAGCAGGAGCTACTTTTAATCAGACATTTCAGGCACCAATGCCTGGGAACCACTGGATTCATTGACACTTATTTCCCACTGACACACACCATCACAGCAGGGCATGGAAATGACACAAACAAACACCACCATTGTCAGCATTCAGACAAACAGCATCTCCCCACTCAACCCCTTTTGTCATTGTCGTCAGTATGATGACTGCTATCCTCAAAGCTGCACAGATCTCATTTTCATGAACATAAACTAATGTTCTGAGCTGACATGGCATCCAGCTACCTCTGCCAGCATTCTTCAGCCAAAACCTGCCAGCTAAGCACAGAGCACATATGTAGTAGTGTTGGTGGAAGAACTATAATGAACTTGCTTCACTGTACACACAGACTACAAAGTCACCCTCAATGTGGTCCATGAAGGAATCATCACCAGACCATTTGGCCCAGCCTGGCATAAAGCAGGAGCCAACAGCACAGCTCCAGTTCTAGTCCTAAACATCCCCAAACAACTCTCAACTCCTCCCTTCATTTGCGTTTTCAGTCTGCTCCTGGAAACCTAAATGAGAGCACAGCTTGGTGGGTGGCAGGGAGGCTTGCACTTCTATCCAGATCCTATAGATACCAGTCTCCATCTCCCTCCCCTTTAACAGTATGACTTTGGCAGTTTGGCATCATTTTTCAAGGAAGAATGTCCAATACTACAAAGTAAATTAAAAAACGATGCAGTCATAATTGGATGTGTAGGAGTAGTTGTTTGGTGTCTCACTGCACTGGGCAGGCTCAAAAATCAGATAAAAGAGGAGTTGGAACTACAAAGCAGTCAAGTGAAATCTAACAGGAGGACAGCTGAACAAGTACTGATGAATCACCAACTATGAAGTTCACAAAGCAATTGAAATACTTCAGAGTCACAGGAAAGGTTCAATTCTCAGAAGCCATGTAACGTACAGGCAGCCACAGGAGAGTTACAAAATGCTGTGTGTGCTATAAAGGCTCACTCCCCATCCCAGCTGTTACTGCACACAATTCACTAACGCTGATTTTGTGGTGACCACCACTTATGCAACCTCCTCACAAATAAAAATTATTTATGGTGCTTTAAAAAAGCTTAAATAATGCTCTGAGAGCAAAACCAAGGGCTTATGTCAGTGTCACCTATCCACAAGAGCTTCAGACACTAAGCCAATGAATCAGTTAAACAGATTGATCAGTGGTCTGTGAATAGATTGAAGCAACTAGGCTGTCTCTGAGATTCACTTGCCTTGTTGAGAAGGACAAGAGGTTAAACAACCCATGCTTTTACCAGGCTGAATAAAGCCATAATATCATTTGATGTGAAACAGGGATGCTTTTATAGTCACTGAAAAAACAATCAGGATGGAAGTTTCCCCCACAAGTCAAAGCTCCAAATACACAAGCTGAAGACTCATCTGATAGAGAAAGAACCATATCTTTCCATCTTCTCCTTAGTGGTTGTCCTGATGGAAGTCGGAGGGCCAGGGAGACAAGAGAAGATAATTCTGTCCATTTTCTGTATCTTCATCAAAAGTGTGGGAAAACCTTCTGGAATCTTCTTCTCAAGGGAGCCGACAACTGTGGCTCTTTACACCACCACATATGAACCCAGAGAACTCTTGTATGGCTGGTTACAAACACTTTCACAGACACCGTGCACAAATAGTGTCAATTATTTACATGTGTCAGGAAATCAATCCCAGTCTTTTCCTCCTCCTTTTACCTTCCTACAGCCACCAGCCTTAATTCCCAATAAAACCATCCTACCTCTTCCTTCTGTTTCCCCCACCTAAGATGAAAGCTGCCATGGAATGCTGAGAAGTTTCTCAGCTCTCTCATGGGAAAATACCTGTGCAGCAGCACTAGGATACCTGACTGTGTTTGCAAGGAACACCAGTTCTTTAGGAGGGGCACATTGTCTTAAACGTAGACTCAGAGTACAGGAGTTTCTCTGCTGTTTGTTACTGCTGTATCCCAGCTCCAGGAGGCTGCTTGTGTTCTGCTACTGAGTACATCCAACAGATGTTCATTCCTGATACTCTGGTAATCTCAGCCAGTTTTCTTCTAGAAATACCAGTGTGATTATCTCTCTACTCTTCTCTCTCTTCCTACAGACTTGTGCTTTGGGTTTATAAAGTATCATCACTGAAAAGCAAAACACAAGTCAGCTTTCCAAAAAGGCAGGCAAGCTTTCTGAATTTCTCAAGTCTATAACAGAGCAGCTCATTTACACTACTGCTGATGTTACAGAATCACGGAATTGGAAGAGGCCTCTGGAGATCACCCAGTCCAACCCCCCTGCCAAGGCAGGGTAACCTGGCATTCACAACCTTAACCACGGTATTTCCTCATGGATCAATTTCATATCACATCTTGTGGTGAGCAGAGCTGGAAATTCCTCATCCTTGCTTTGCAATTCTTCTGATGTGTCAGGTACCCCACAACAACACCAAATCCCATGCTACCTTAGACTTCCCAAGTTAAACCAGATCATAACTCACCTTTTTACCCTCTGTGCTCTCCCCAGTGACGTAGGACAGTTTCCGACGGACGTAGAAGAGCATGTCATCCTGCCGGGGCGCCCACTTCTCCATGAAATAGGTTGAAAACATCCAAGTCCAGAACACAATACGGTCATCTTTGAAACACCCTAGGAGGCACAGAAGAAAGGAGATATAAGAGTTGTGAATGAGGGTGTCACTTTTGCTTGGGCTTAAAACGACACCAGAACTGTAGTTCTAAGTTCTTCTGTATTGCAGATGATAGTAAATGATTTTAAAATCACAAAATTTGGGGAGCTAGAAAGAAAGTGAGGCTTAGTAGGCCCTGGGAAAATGTTAAAGGTAGGCCCTGGGAAATGTTAGACCTTGTATTTGCTAGATCGTGTGAAACTGCACCCATGTAGTCAGTATGTGATAAATGAAACAATTGTTAGATGTGATTAGATATCATTATTGTTTAAAGAATCATGAGAAACTATGTTAGAGGTTTGAGGGGATCACAAGAAATCCATGCTTGGATGAAACCAATGTATACAATCGAGCAATGTAAGTTTAATAATTAATATGTAAGTTATATAACGATAGAATATAAAACATGTTCAGTCTGAAAGCATGTTGGAGTCAGATTTGGGTTTGTGTCCCCTGACACCCAGAGCTCTCAATAAAAGCACCTGCATATAGTCATTCAGTGATTACGTGTTCCTGAATGCTGACACACAGACCCAGGGCTGTCACCTGGCCTGAGCCCACAGGCTACCTTGGGACATTGTCAAGCACATTCCAGCAACCAATCTGCCCCTCTGCCCCACAAGCAGGGCACAAGGTCAGGGCCCAGGAGCAGACCCTGCCTTGTGGCATTCACATACTCTGAAAAATCCCTTCGCCCAGGATTTTTCTCCTGGGAAGCTGAGAACCCTCAGAGAAAAAGAAAAACAATAATTATC
Organism: Euphonia xanthogaster; assembly: GCA_034509185.1. NCBI lineage: Eukaryota > Metazoa > Chordata > Aves > Passeriformes > Fringillidae > Euphonia > Euphonia xanthogaster. Next base: position 64,812,781 of record JAYDZK010000056.1, on the reverse strand, counting down.
TGATTTGCTTCTCCTCTGTTTTGCTCCTTTGGAATGTGTTTGAAGATTGTTTCATTGGTTTCTGCTGTGAATTGTTTTCACTCATTGGCCAATCAGGGCCAAGCTGTGTCGGGACTCTGGAGAGAGTCACGAGTTTTCATTATTATCTTTTTAGCATTCAGTAAGTATCCTTTCTGTATTCTTCAGCATAGTTTAGTTTAGTATTCTTTAATACAGTATAGTATCATAAAATAATAAATTATCCTCCTGAGAACACGGAGTCAGATTCATCATTCCTGCCTTCATCAGGAATGCACCCCACAAATACCCTACCTGGCTCTGCCTGTGCTATGAAGGAGTGCAGGGCCAACACCCTGAGGGAGAACACATCACAGCCACACTCGAGCACTTCCAAAGACATGTGGTGACAGTACATGCTCCAGCTAATGACCTGAAGCCAGAAAGTGCCTACAGGTTTCTTATGGGGTCTTGGGGATTACAGCCAGTCCTTCAGGAACTAACAGCTGATGCCTTAATTAAACCAATACACAGAAACAAGAATGTACCTGTGACTGTAATTCACCCTCTCTATGACAAAGGAACAAAATCCAACTCAAGGAAATGATGAGTTCACAAGCCTTGAATCCCAATTACACAATAAAAAGTGGCAGGAGAAGGACAAAAATGGGAAGAGGAAGATGCCACAAAGCCTCACTCAAGGAGATAAATGACATCAGCATCAGCAATAGCACTGCAGTTGGCCTCTCCCCAAGAAAAGGAGGAACAGTAGAGGTGACATCTCATTTTGTGAAACTCTTCAAGGCTCTTAGCTGTAATAAAACAGCAAAGGGTGCTGCACCTTTTGTATTGTTAAAGATAAGAAGAGAGTGCAGTCCTGTGCCTGGTGATAGGGGAGCTGATTACTACTCCATGGAATGATTGCATCCCCCTCTCCAAAGCCCCCAAGGCTGTTATAACCAAGCTGTTTTAAACATGTGAGGAGAGAAACGCTAAAAAAATACAAATAATTATATTGCTGATAAACAACAAAAACCTAAAATAGATAGTGGGGATAATGGATGGTAACTATGTACAAGACAGCAAGACAGGTAGAGGTGCATGTACACACATGCAGCTGCCAACCCCTCCTCCAGAACCTCTGCCCTTCACAGGACATCCTCAGCACATTTTCCTACTCCACTCCATGTGCAGTATTTGCCAGACAAGTCTGTCTTCCAATCTTTAATTACTGGGGTGGGCAGGAGATTAGATTTTCAAAATTTTAGGAGACAGATGTGGGACTGAAAGAAAAAGATTAAGTGTCTCCAAACTAAATAAAAAAGCAATATTGAAACCACAATAAAAATCCATCGATGGTCCACGCACAGAATATGTTAATCAACACCAAGCAGGACATATAGCTGATCTAATGAAAAAAAAAAAAAAAAAAAGGAAAGGCTGAGGGAGAACAGGAAAAGGCCAAGGTAGTTCCCAGTGCATGCTAATTCCAGGCCACACTGCAATTACTTTATTTGCATGACTGCAGTGAAGTAGTTTCAATTACTTAAGGCAGCATGGAAAATAATGTGCAATCCTGAATAAAATCTGCATTAAATACTTGAGTATTTTAGGACTATCCATTTTTTTCCAGTGGACAAATGGAATCAAGTGCTGGAGAGATCAGATACAGGATCCTGGGCATCTTCATCACAGGAATGTCTCCTTAGGGCACAGATGAACAGGACTGTGTACAGCAAATAGTTACACCTGAGAGCATGCAAGAGTGGAGCCCAGCATGTTCAGACTCACAAAACCAGTGTGAACAAGGACAGGATTATCACTGGTCTGTATATTCACACAGGAATATCAAGAAGAGAAAAAGAACTCTTTATGTTTAAAGATAAACCTCGCTGACACAAGGCCAAATTGCATCTGAACTGGCCACTGACACATATGCAGGCTGGAAATCCAAAGCTGATTCCTAAGCATTCAAGCCACGAAGCTGAGGAGCAGCACCCTCAGCTGGAATAGTGAAGGCAAAAATTCCTGCAGCTGAGACAAAGCTCAGCTTGGTTAAGAAAGTTCCTGTGGTACCTGTGGCAGCTGAGGACACCATGACCCAGTCCCACCTCTATATTTAGCAAAGAGCAGAAAATGGCACACATTCATGGTGGTTAACTAATAGCCTCAAAGAAACTTAAAATCTCATGGGGTCAGAGTACCTGAAATCCCAACCTTAATTAGATAGGGAGGGAGGAGGAAAGAGGATTGCCCTGAGTTCCTTTGAAGTTCTAAGAAAGACAAAGGAAAAACTAAAAAATCAATGGACACTCTGTAAGAACCATCTCTGAAAGTGCTCTAGTATTCAGAAATACTTCGCTTTGGTTTGCTCCAAAAACAAGGAAACAAAATAAGCCTAGCCAAGGCACTCCTAGATTTATAAAGCAAAATCAAGTTATCTAAATCCAGCATTATAAAAAAGGGTTTATTAATCACTCCTAGATTCTTACAGTACATGCAAAACTCCGAGGAACTGTCCATGAGCTGCTGACACCATCAGGTGTGTTTACCATGTGACACCACCAGGAATTTACTATGCTCACCTAAGTATTTAGGGGTGGTTATAGCATATATATTTAGCATATATATTTAGCATATGCATTTCTGGGTGGTTATACCTGCAGGAGAACAGGACTGGGTAGAATACCAGAACTTTGTGCTTTTACCCTTGCTGGGGAACACAGAACAAAGTGATTCCACAGATTCAACCTTAGTCTAAACAGAAAACCTGGGGACAAAAGTGCTGCAGCACTGAACCCGTTTCAGCACTGCAGCACAATGCAGGGGAAAAACCCTGGAAACCCTTAGAGCCACATTGGCTCACTGTCAATTTCAACTCCACCTGCAGCTGAGATGTAAAACTCTTCTCCATGCTTCAGAGATGCTTGCAGATTCTGCTGCAATTAAAACCAGCCTAAGGATGCTGTGACTGTTGTGACTGCAGTGGCTAAAGGACTTGTTTGGAAGCCAAAAAGAGCCAAACCACAGCAAAAGAGCTGCTTTTCTTCAATTCTAGTAGAAGAAGTGAGGATGTGCAACAGCACACAAGAAGAAATAGCCTTTAAAATCTACAATTAAATTCCATTAACTAGCAAAGGAGACAAAATATTTTGATTTGTAACCAGAACTTCTTAAAACTTGAGAGGGAGAAAATCCATTACAATTTAAAGCCTGAAAGTGTCAGATCCAGTATGTCCATTCAGGAATGCCTTCAGCTATTAGATCCCCACATTACAGTAATTTTGGTCATTTACAGCTTCTCATGGGAAGCCTTCCAGCTTTGCCAAAAAGAAAACTGGAAACCTCTATAGTTGAGAGCATGTAGCAAGTCAGCTTCCTGAAAATGCTCCTCCCCTAGCAAATCCCACTTCTAAAGGAATAAAATGGAATTAAGAGTTCAGACTATAAATCTTAATAAACCCAAAGTTGGTTATATAATTATGAGACCTTTGTCATGAACAAATCCCAACTACAACAATTACTGTAATTATTCATTTACATGTATTTTATCCTCATTAGAAGCAAAATTTGTGCCAACTGCTATGCAATAAATGTCTTTCTTCTTACCTATTAGGTTTTTATACCGAACATTCATTTCAGGGAACTGACTCCATATCCACATAGGAAATCATGAATTTATTTTTTAATGCCTTCCAAAAAATCATTGGATAAAAGGAAGTGTCAGGTTATTATTTTGCTTCAAAAGAATAGAATAAAAGACTTCTCATTCAGTGGATTGTAATTTTTTTCAGCATGTACCACTCAGAGCTTAGAAGAACAATAATTTCAGCTAGACAAGGTTTCTTGCTATGCTTTTATTCCTTTAGTCTGCCAGGAGACACTCCTCACTGTGAAACATTATAAAATTCATTTCATCCAACACTGCTGCAGTGATCATCTGTAAAATAACTACCCTTAGATGTTTAGGAATTAATTAAACACTAATGAAGATCTTTACAACCCCAGAAATGAGAGTTCTAAGCAATTCACACTGTACTTAATTTTTGTCCGAGTTTAGCCAAGTATTTTGCAAGGACAATATAAGAAGTGCTTCACATATATTAAAGCTACCTTTGATGTTATAAGGTTGTAATTATGACTGCACAAAAGCAGAATGGATGTTCCCTCTCTAGAGATAGCTGCCAGCTAACCAGATCATCAGAAATCTAAAGTTCAGGCTTCTTCCCAAGACTACATACAGGGACACCACTTAATCCCTTCAGCCTGACCTTACAAAAACAGGACTCCAGTGAGCTTCCATAAGTTCAGTGGAAAGCAATAGTTGGAAGGCAGGTGATACAGAAGGAAAAAATTTTACTGGCAGAACTTTGGCTAAAAAAGGAAAGCATCATGGTAACAGCAGCAACAGGGGCAAGACAGATGTCACAGATACAACCCTCCTCCTTACCCTTGTGAGAAACAATGCTCACTTCTAAAATTTCAGAGGTTTATTAAACCCTAACAAAAATACAACAAAGGCCACCCAAGTATGACAAGTGACTCCACTGCAGCTCCTGCAGGAGAGCTGCCAAGGCACTGCTCTCCAGCAGCTCAACAGCCACACAAACTTCTTGCCTCCAATCCCCTTCCCAAAACAGCCACAGGAAGGATGTGGGAACACCAGAGTCCCTACCCTGGTTGCCTTCCTGTACTCAAGCACTGCACCCAGGGTTTGTGTAAATCTGCCCTGATTAGCAAGAAGTTTGGCTGTAGAGCTGAACTACCACAATCAAATAATTAAAGGCAAGGATAGCTGGTGCCAATCTAACACAGACTTCCTAATAAATGTAATTAAGGTTTTCCTATAACGCCTTATTAGGGTTTTCTACCTTCTAATTAGCCCCTGGCAAGCAAGAGTGCAGCCACAGTCAGTGCCTAGAGATCAGAGCAAGGCTCCTCTGTGAAGCTGCTCTCATTTGGCTGAGGACAGCAGGACAGAGCAGACCTTTAGACTGTTGATCTGTCAGTTATTTCTGGTTTATTAACAGTACCTGTAATGATCTATCCAGTAGACACAAAGGACTTTCACAAAAAGTCCAAACCTTGTACAAAAAAGTGGCAGTACATTTATTCCACCACCTGCTGATTTGGTGTAAAAGTCCATACAGTCCAGGCATCTAAATATACAAAACTCTTACTAGGAGTAACTACTCATTATCCTGACTTTAAAGCATGTTTTTAAAGAGGTTACCATAATTATCCTATTTAAAAATTTATCACTAGAGAAATATTTCCTATATCTCGTCCATCTAGTGGTGTCTTTTGAGTTACTTTGCTTTTTCCATTGAAATCATGCTTTTACCAAACTCAGTGAAATTGGTCTTGCTATCCTACACCAATCTCTGAAACCCACAATCTGTTTCCCAACCTTTTCCTGCAGCTCCTACTGTTTTAACCTTCCCCCCTCCAGAAACTGCCTCTTCTCCATTCATCTACCCAGAATTAAGACCACAGCTAGATAAATGAATATAATACCAAGCAGTCCTTTTAGGTACTGGTCATTACTGCTGTGCCTAAGAGCACAGACAGCCCTGCCAGTCAAAGTTACAAACACTTAATGCATTTCTCATGTATTTAAGGACTTTACTTGGCCCCAGTGGTATTTTTAGACTTTTGGAATGGGGAGAGCAGGGCTCAGGGTGAAGAGAATCCTCAAACACAACTACCAATTTTACAATTTGCAGGAAAAGTTTAGGAAAAGGAAGGTCTCGGATGGTTTTTAAAAGAAAATAAAGTACTTTGGGATAAAAAAAAAAAAAGGTGTAAGAGATGGCTCTAGCTGACCTAGGAAAGGAAGAAGGAAGCAGCCAAAAGAGGTTCTGGCCTGGCAAACCTGCCCAGCTGAAGAACACAAAGTAGAGGGCAAAGCACAGACAGTAGGGCTTAACAACTCATCACCTGAAGGGTCTCTTTCAACATTTATTTTAGGGCCCAAAAGTTTAATTACTTCCTCAGCAACAAAGGGGATTTGGAAGGGGTGCAAAGGGTGTAGCACATTGCCAGGCCTAGAGGAGGGAGCATTGGAGCTTCTGCAGGCAACACTTCAAACACAGCCACGTGTGAAACTGCACAGCTTTGCATTAAGAAAATTCATCCCACAGCTCTTCACTTTTAATACATCTTTATCAACAACACCTCACACAGGAAAGCTCTAAATATTTCGTGTGCTTTAATTTTCCAAGATTAAATTTATAAAAACCCACTGCATCAGCAATGGAAACAATTCCACCCACCAGAGGAATGCCCTTGACACTGAGGGGCAATCAACCAACACAAGTTTCCCAGCTGCCTCCCTTGCTCTTAAGATCTTGTACAGCTGTTTCTCAATCGAAACAATTCTCTTCAGCTATTTTCTGTTTTACTGAATTTCACCCAAGAGAGAATGGATTCACAGAAGTAAACTTGAGTGTGGCTTTAGGCACATGTGCAATGCACAACCAAAGGAAAACAATACACAATACAAGGGGTTCTGTTAGGGATCAAGTTGCTTTTTCTGTGGTGAATTGAGCACCTCCTTCTATAGAAAACAGCTAAAGGCCAGTAGAGCAACTCCCACAAAGAGCTGTCACCTTAGAGAAGGTACACCATGGTTCAACTACCAGAGTTAACAAGCATTCTCTTTTGGCTTTGGGGTTTTATTTTGGTTTTGGGGTTTTTCTCTTCCTATTTTCTTACCAAAATAAGATTTTTCTGCCTAGTACTCATCTCACCATTCTAGGTATCAATAACATATTTTATCTACATCCTCAACTGCTTTCTAAAGTACTTGTGGTCACTTCAGAAAACTTCAGTTTCTGGAACACTTTTAATTCCACTTTCTGAACTTCACATATAATCTGCCACTTTTATTACATTCACCATGTTTGCTTTCCCTTTGTTTTCTCCCATGCAGAGGAGCACAGGATGACCTTGTGGAAGTCCAGCACAAGTTCATGTATTATTTAAGTTGAAGACACAAGAGAACAACTCAGCTGATCCTGCAACTCATGCTAAGGTTTACACCACAGCCATGCAGTGTCACATATTGCAGTACTGGAATGCACTTGATGCTGGCCACCAAAATGAAAAGGACACACAAATTTTTGTGTAGTGTTTTAAAAGTCCACTAAAAGTGACAAAGTATAGCTGAACATGACTGAAGTTAAACACTGGCCACAAAGTTTGGCTGGGGTTTCAGAGCTTCCTCCAATTTTAAACTTTGATTCCTCATATCCTGGAAAAAAACCCAGTATTGCTTATTTGTCACTTCATTTCATGCAAGTAGTGAGAATATTGAAGGGAAGTAAGTGCTCACTTGCACAAAAGCATCAAGAAGTCTCAGTGTTTGGGCATCGCAGTTTTCTGCTTTATTCTCCTTGGGACAGTTTCTGTGTTACTCAGAAGTAGAAGGTGGGAGAGAGATTACTTTCTTTCATCCACATTTGTTTCAATTCTCCATTTCCATTTTTACTTGCAGTTCTTCCACAGCAGAAAATTGCTTCATAGCACCATTGCTGAGAAGACAAACACAATCTCCTCTAGGAAAAAGGTTTATAAAATGTATTCCTGAAGTTCATACTGCACTCTTCCTGCAGGTCTCTTCTTTACTATTACATCATATGCTGAGGAAACTATCTTTGCAGTTAATACTCAAAAGCCAATCAATGCCTGCATAATTTAAAAGCATAAACTACTGTGTACCATCTACAGATTCCCACTTTGAAAAAGTAAAATTCAAATGGAACCATAATAGCATGAGAAATATTTTCCAGCAAGAGTAACCCTAGAAGATAAATTTAGAGAAAAATCATCAAATATGACAGGTCAGTATGAAACACCAAATAAAGGCAGCATTTTACAGATATCTGACAATTTGAGCACTATTCCTAGCAAGGGTCAACACAATTGAAAGGGTATGGTCACCTGCTACTGAACTGCAGTGCACAGCAATAATAAATCCATTCTCATCCAACAGTTGTCAGCTCCTTTGCTGTACCTCAGCCTCTCAAACATGTGGTAGTTCAGTTCCCTGGAAATGGCACCCAAACTCTCACACTGTGTGCAATTCCCAAAGGACTGCAGCATCACTTCCACAGATTTAATTTACTCACTAGGGAAGCACCAGAGGAATCACCTTGTTATGCCTTTCCTAAGAAACTACTGCAGAAAAGCTGCTGTGTTTCAGAGCTGGCCTAACTGGGGATTTAGTGCAGGTGTACACATTCTGCTTCAACAGAGGCAACCCCACCTGATGCAGACACTTTAAATCCAGTGAAAGAGGGACAAATGGTTACACATTTCCTACTGCTGCTTTCAGGATTACCCAGCAACAGTCCCAAACTTTCCAAGACCTAGATCCAACCTGGAAGGTCACTTGACAACTTAAAAAGCATGCTGGCCCTACTGGAGTGCAGAAACTTGTCTATAACAGTACCAATATATATTTTCACTGCTAAAATATATGCTATTTTTGTTCTCTGCCAAAGCAATCCCCCTGATCAAAGACTGCTGCTTCTGTAAATTTATGACATCCAAGGTCCCTGTTTTCACACTTCATAAATACCACTGTCAAAGCCCTATCTGAGAGACTACTGTGGTAGGTCAGGTAAAACCAGGAAATTGTACTTTAGAAGTATTCCAGCCTTACAAAACTACCAAGACTGTGGTTATTACTGATAATTTCATGTATGTACCTCCCCCAGCACCTTATCTTTGCCCAGGCTGCTAGTTAGCAACTTGCTGTCAAGGCAGAAGGAAGGAGCAGCTATCACAACAGCAGCTGGCAGAGAGGCAGAGTTTCCTATCCATACTTGCTATCACAGACTGGCATTTGCCAAATTCAGTTTCTTTTCTGGTTAGAAACATCGGCAGCATCTTTCTGAGTGAGCACTTGGCAACTTTACAGTGGAAGCCATAATTCTCACTTACCTTCTACACCACAAACCCACTTACTTTTAGAAGCTGACAACCAACACTTTCACCTGTCTTGCAGCCAAGATTTAAAAAAAAAAACTTGCTTGACACTGCCATCTCTTAGCTGGGTGCCCAACCTGATATGCACACATAAGACAACCAGCCTAAAGAAGGATGTATTTCTTAAAAAAAAAAAAATAAAAGCCCTTTAAAATCCCACTTAGGGTTGTTCAGGGTTGGGTTGTCCAATAAACTGTCTTTGCCAGCACCTGGATATTTCAGCTATTTAGGCAGCACTCCCTTTAGCATTGATATTACTGCTAATGCAAGTTTCTAAGACAAGCTGTTTAGATAGAAATAAAAGTGAACTGCCTGCCCACTCACCTCCATCCCAGTGAAAGCTCCTCTTATGGCAAATGCAGGCCACTCTCTTTAAACAAATCACAGTCATGCACAGAAGAAAGATGTTTCCTCTAACAGCTGCTCACTTTGCTGTGAAATCATGCAATTGTCAGGGAAGCACACCCAGGCTCTCCTGCAGGCACTGCAGGGCTGGAGACCATCAATGCCCTCATCAGCACCCCAGGTTTTCATGCTGCAGGCACCTCATACATGTGAGGAAAGGGACAGTTCTTGACAGTCCCAAGTAAGGCACAAGAATTTCATTTAGTCCACAACCAAACAACTGGAAACAAGAAAAAAAAAACTGTCTCTCTGTGGAAATGGTCATTATTGGGAGAGGAGAGGGGAGGGGAGAGGAAAGAGAGGGAATTTTATTAACAGATGTGACATACTACCTTCAGTCAGACAGAACCCAAAAAACTGCCCCAAAGCCAGCACCCTACTCCTTAAGGGAGAGCAGCTCCTGCAAAGCTGCTGTTCTATTTCATAAACAGAGCTTTAGCCTTGCATTAATATTTTAGCTACTGAAAACGTGCCGTGCCTTTCCATTGGTAACCAGCACCACTGCTCCACTTTCTCACCCAAAGGGGAGACTTGCACAGCTGCAAACCCCTACAGGCTTGTTCATGGGTGTATTACAGCAACCTGGCCAAGGGAACAGAATCCTGACCTAAAGAGCTAAGAGACTTCAAAGCTTTTTGCCTCCAACTACAACATGGCTATTGTTCAGCACTTCAGCTCTGCTTCTTCCACCCTCCTTCCCCTCCCTGGGTCTCTCCCACTCACCAGGTCACCCTCAACAGGCACTCTCTCCAGGCTAAAAAGAGTTACAAACATGGCTTATAAACAAGCAGAGAAAGTCACAACCTTTATCTTCTGAGCAATCACTTCTATCCCATGACAGTGACAAGGTCTCAGGCGGGAACACGTGAGCTGAAGAAGAAAAGTCATCCTTAGAAAATTCCTCAGCACAAGCACCACAAGGCAGTGTCTTTTACTGCCTTTGCCCACCACTGGGCTTACAAACCTCCTCCCCTGAGATTTTGATTCCACAGTTCACTGACTTTTGATGTTGCAACTACTTTTTTAGAAGTAAAGAATATAAATCTTAACATTCTTCTATTTAATCATTACAGCACTGAAGCACAGTTCCTGCATCTGAAGAGACACAGCAAGGCTTTAGATACAGCCACAGTAACTCCAATTTCTCCTCATCCTTTTGTTTCCTGTACATTTGAGGAAATGCCCTCAACCTCAGGTTTCACAGACAGTGACAAGCCAGTACAAGGTAAGCATTACATTTTTAATTGCTGCATTTTTCACAGTATTTTGTTGAAGAAACATTTGTGATTCCCTTCAAAGTTTCTTACCAGAAAAGGAGACAGAGGAAAGACATGGCTACACTTGATTTTCCCCTTTTGAACCATTCAGGACAACACAGGCTAAAAAATTCAAACCTGGAGTTTTCTTAATTTCTTGCAGTTGTAGAAAATAATTCAAATTGGAAAGGAACTCAGAATTCAAGTTTTGCTGCAAAAAATCACAGACAACTCTGTGCTTATGGGTTTTGTTAATAAAGCAGAATTTATGTTATTTACAGTCCAGGGGGTGCTCCTGGCCATGTCACAGGAGGGAACAGAAGACAGCACAGTCTCCAGGAACAGGACACTCCTCCTCTGAGTGCAACTCTGCTGGCACCAGCTACAGCAGCTTCAGAGCAAAGCATTAGAGTGAGCTTCAACACAGCAAGTCTAAATTTTAAGTCTCTTTATTTTGAAGATACCTAGAAATGTTACTTTAGAAATTAACTCAAGACAGCAAGATTGTAAAAGTGGCAAACAGAGTACTTGGGATCTCACACTTTGCCTGCCTTTCCACTTTTCCATTTGACACTCACAACCACATTTTCCTTATTGGCTTCCAGGAGCAACTGGATGCTACTCAAGTGTAGAACAAGTGCAAAAGAATCATTCTTCCATTCAAAAATACTCCTGTTGTGTCACAGGATTAATGCATCGTATTAAATATACACACACATATATGATTACTTAGATATCTATCACCAAATGAGTTAGACTGACAGCTGTTGAACAGAAGAAAGTGAAACATCTCATCATTCTATTCTGGCCATTTTTAAAGCACCTAATGCAAACATTAAATTGCTGTTCCTGTGTTAACTGAAAGAAAAGAAAAGCCACTGATGAAGAACAATCCAGAACGAATCTGAAGTCAGAGCAAAGAACTCAGCATAACGTAATCTGTGTTTTAATTTCAAAGATCAAAGAGGATGAAATCTGTTCCCCTTTAATAATGTAAAACATCGGCTACCAACAATTGAAATGATGTTTTGAGCAGAGTTTGGTCACTCTTGTTATGGAAAACAAGGGTCATCTGTTCAGACCTTCATTATTTATGCAGAATTAAACTACTCATTAGAAACAAACAAAAAAGGTACTTCAACATTCCTACAAAGCATATTACAAGCTGGATCATCATTATTCAGAAAGACACCTGGGTTTATCTCCAAGTTTATCTCCAGAGCTTTATCTCCAAGTTGTACTGCCATGAACTTGCTGCTTTCCTTCTGAGAGGATGAGATCAGGCAATCACTAAGCAGGAGTGACCCCCCTGAGGCAATAAACTCATCTCAAGACTGATTATTCCAGTCATACTGAACACCCTGTGTATTGTTATTTTATTATTTTATATTACAGAGCACTGAGTTTTATGGAAATTTGAAATCCACCTCTCAGGGTCCTTTAAGGCAGGTAAGCAAACATATCCCTTATTGGAAATGTAACACTGCTAGACATCCAACATCTCCTGTATCTGCTCTCCAACAACACAGAGGAATAAATTTCCAGTCAAATCCTTCACAGATCTTAGCAGAATGTTATAAATCCATTTCAAAACACTTCCCTCATCTTGATGGTGTTTCAGCATCTCCAGGCAATTAAATCAAGCTCTTCATAGTGCAAAGACAGCTAAAGCTTCACTGGCATTTTAATCCACTTCTCAAGTTCCTGCTGATCACACCAAGCCCTGCAAGGTAGGGCCAAGAACTCCCAATGCACTTCTGCCTTTTATCCAAGCGTGGCAGCTAAGATATGCAAACAGAGTTTGGAGCTAAACCCACCTATGTTACTGCCAGACACAGATAATCAGCAATAATCTACCTTCCACCTCCATGTGCTCAAGGGGAATCCCACCTCAGTGTTCACCCACATTCCCACAGAAGGCCTGACACAATGCAGCACCAACAGATTGATAAAATGGGAGCAACACCTAACACAATATTCCTGACACTTGAAATCGCTCTGGGTGTGGTGACAGGGCAATTCCTGACACGGGAGCTTGGCATGTGAGCTCGTGAAAAGCTGGGTCACTATCGAGCCATAAAGATTTTCAACACAAACAGCAAAACCAGGGGCAGCCTCAGCCTGACTCACTGAGCACATCTTGCCTAAAAAGGAGGAACAAAAAGCCCAATGATGTCATTTTCCAGAGGGAAACACGACACAGTTCAACAGATCAGGCCACCTCAAACGCACTTCTGCACATCCAGCACACTGTTGTACCTGGAAACAACCCAGAATACTTCAAATGTGAAGGACTGATGATTGCCTGACATCTGCTCTGCCTTCTGAGATAAGAAAGAAAATTATGCAAAAAATATTCTGAAACACCAAATGCAGCCTCAATACCAGCAGCAGAGCTGCTTCCTCACTGCTGTGGCAGGACAGATATGGCTCCAAAATGAACTGCTCTTCACATCACAACACGTTACCTGCCTGCAAAATACTACATTCACCTAAAGGGACTTAACTTAAGGAAATATGTCTAGGGAACTCCCAGAGCAGGAAGATAAAGAATATTACTGTTTTCAGGGTTCAATTTCTGCATAATACTAGCACACTGTCTATACTAGAGACCAGGCAAACCAAAACAACAAAAACTGCAGTTTTAAAGCCTTGAAATTGCAGAAAACCCTACAAATCTTCACACATATAATTTGTGTCTTAATCAGTAAGAATTCAGGGGGAAAAATACTTAGGACTGTTGGTGCATTTGATTAACTTCAGCCAAGAGAACTACTGCTGCAGTGTGCCCAGGTGACCACAGCTCCACAGCAGCAGCATGATGCTGTATCTGCTGCTCCTATATCCTGATTGCATTTTATTTCCTGCACAGAGAAAGGTAATCAAAGCCCTCTTTATGATCACACACCCCCAAAAAAAGAGCAACCTTGATTCCCTGAAATTCACCCTGCTTAACCCAAGGGACTGCAGACAGACCAGGACCAGCTTGTTTCACACACTTTTGAAGGCTCTCTGTAAAAAGCAGCTTCACTACCCAGTGGGCTCCTGACACCATGAACTGATCTTGTGCAGACTTTCTCTTTCTACCTTATTGTTCACTTCCAGGTAATACTTAAAACATCAGTGAGCTGCTACCTGATCCCCCTGAGCCAGTTTACAAGGAGAAGCAGCTGCAGCAAGCATCACTAACCTTTCAGCTGCAGGGGCTTGGTTTTCCAGAAATGCAGCAGGACATGAGACACTGTGCATTTCAGCTATTGGCACTGTGTATTCAGCTACTGCCTGCATCCTCTGAGCTTTTTCTGTTGATCAGCCCCCTGAACACTAACAGTTAGAGGGGAGACCAACACACTTCATTCTTCAGGAAATTTCAGTTTTCATTCCTTGGAAAGAATCCAAACAGATAGAATGTTAACTCATTAAAAGATCCATCCTGAACTTTATAGGTAAGATGTGTCCTAATCCCTAAGACAAACCTCCCATCCACCTTAAGCTCCAAAACAGAGCTCAGACTCCCAAATGGATTTACAACTCACTAAAGATCTAGAGCACACTACTAGGACAACAAAACTGAGCAGCTAAGGTTGCTAGAGCTAGAGTATTACATAAATAAGAGATGGGTGTTCTAAAATACCCACACTGTTCCCATCACCAGTGTTATGGATTCATAATTCTGCCCAGAGGGACACTAATCAGAAACAAAGAAAAAAAAAAAAAGAAAAGGAAAAAAAAGAAGAAAAGAAAAAACAAAAAAAAAAATTAAAAAGGAAAAAAAGAAAAAAAGAAAAAAGAAAAAAGAAAAAAGAAAAAAGAAAAAAAGAAAAAAGAAAAAAAAGAAAAAAGAAAAAAAGAAAAATAAAGAAAAAAAAAAAGAAAAATAAAGAAAAATAAAGAAAAAGAAAAAAGAAAAAAGAAAAGAAAAAAAAGGGGAGATCCAGCAACTTCTGCTAGCATCCAAAAATGACCAGCAGCATGCCATGCCTTAGAAACCTAACTGTTCATTTTGTGGGATTTTTTTTTTTTTTGTGGTGGTGGTGTTGGATTTTTTCCTAGTTTTTAGAAAAGTCTTGCCTCTCTACTTCAGCATCTCCAGTCTGATTTTGATAATTTGAGCGTGTACACTCCTGAGCAGGACGTGAAAAATCCCATCAGGTTTCATCTCTATTAAAATGAAAGAGCAAACTAATAACCCAACTGTTATAAAAAGATGTGAAAGCTGCAATAAAAGAGAGCCTGTCATGTTATGTGGCATGGAGTATCTGTCACCCTCCAGACAGAAGCTAACCTTCAACATGACAAATCCCTGATACACCAGTGAGTGATGGAAATCCTGACAGGTGATTAGTGACATCAGCATGAACGAGGTTTGAAGGAACAATCAAAACAGAATTTCAAATGAATCACCTTTAAAGACAAAACCAAACAAAAAAAAAAATCAAACCTCACAGAAATAGGTATTAACCCTGGGGAGCTGCAGCCCTAGAGTTCAGCCCCAGATTACTGTTCTCCATGGCCTGATCCTCCAGGGAATTCCTAAACTTGACTGCAGAGTGACAGGATGGGACCCCAGGACACAAAACCCTTAGATAAGCAGAAATGCATTCCCATCCCCTGGACAAAGCCACTGGATCTAAGAGTTTGCATCACCTGTGGTTTCTCCCACACCGCCCTATCCAAGCACTCAAACACATCAAATGTCTACATGTATCTGATTGCAGAAATGTCTTCCAGACATTTTTCAATGCCAGGCAAAAAAAAAAAAAAAAAGCAGTTTAAAAATAATCTGTCTTTCAGACTGGAATTTCTTTCCTATTTGCTCATCTTTATCCAACCACAAATCTGAGGTTCAATACCTCAGGGTATTTACCTTAGGGTAAACTGGTTGAATCACTTTGACTTCAAAGTATCTCCTTTAACTCTGATTTAAATCATCTGTTCTGATCTTGCATTGTATTTGCACTTTCTAGAACTCCTCCTGAAAAGAAATACAGATTCCTCCTGGTTGAATGTGGAGGGGGGGTATTTTTGGTTTTCACTGATTAGGAAGGTTTTGACTGACTACTATATAAACACTTTTTTATTTCACTATTTGTAAGTTTCTTACATTAGTATCTTTTTTTTCTCCTCAGTACTTGATAATACAATTTTAGTGAATATTTCACATTCATTAGCTGCAAAAAACTGTATAAATAGGGCGAAAGAAATTATGTAAATAATAAGGTAAAAGTAATAAAAAATGCCTTTTTAAGCTGAAATCAAATTGTTCTAAATAAAACAAACTCAGTGGTGAATTTGGTTGTATACATGCTCAAGTTTTGTTAGGGCAGATGTGATTTTCATACCTTCTTGTTATTGACAGATCAAATGAATAAAAAGCTTTGCAGCTTTTGTAGTTTCTCACCTTTGACTCCACAACTCCCAGAACCAACTCCCAGAACCATGAATGAAGAATGTTTTGTGTCTGCTGGAAAGTGACTCCTGTCAAACCAGTTCTGTGCTGCAGTAAATTCTCTGCAGGCACTTCCACCTACTCTGTGCATATACTTTCTTCAAAGTTACAGACACAATTACATCCTTCTTGAATATTATAATTTAATTAAAAGTTACTACACTATGAAAAAGGTAAGGCCTGAATATTTCAAATCCAAATTAATTCTCCTTTTAATTTTTCATTTTAACCTCATTTTGTTTTCCAAAAAATTTCTCCCCCTCTTCTTCATCCTTTTACCCACAGTGTGCTTCCATCACAGGCACCAGCACTCACTGTGTGCCACCTCACCTTCCCTTCTCTCAGGAAGGCTAAAGAATTCTTTCCAGCTCTTACTCATCAAGGCAATGTGGCCCATGAATCACACTACAGCCTCTTCTCACATGATGAGCCCTGAAGTTTGGGCACTGCTGCACAAACAAGTCCAGGCAACCTTTGCCTTTGAGGATGAGCATTCCTGCTTCTGCTGCCCCTGTGCCAAGCACAGCCTGCTCTGCTCTGCTCCAGCCCCAGAACACGCCCAGCACCACCAGGAAAGCACAAGGAACCCTTCATGGCAGGTAAGAGCACTGGGCCTCTCTGCTGGCACCTGGAAGAGGTTCCTGTTGCACACCTCAGTTTGCAGCTGCTTGTTAAAGCCCCAGGGCACTCCACAGGGCAGTCACCTTCTTTTCAGATCTTTCCAGGCTCTCTAGGACTTGTCCATTTTTCACCCACTACATGTCCCCATTACAGATTAGCCACAGTTCAAGAGATTGTTCCATCCATTGTTATTTACTTTTTTTTACTCATTCCAAATTCCAGTATGAACAAAGTCACCAAAACCCACTCCACTACTCTAAAAGCGGGCCAAATTGTCACTGAATGACAGAAGGAAATTAAGTATCTGAAAATGTTACACAGGAACATGTTGAAAATGTTGAACATTGAAAAATGTTACATCAGGAACCACCAAAAACATTGAAAACGTTACATCAGGAACCACCAAAAATAAAACATTCCCCAGCTCAGGGATTTGGCCAAAAGGAAACTTTAGAGCCTTACATGCAGCCTGGCTGAGGAGACACCCAGCACATCTGCCATGCCCTCAGGAGGAGAAGTATTTTGCCACAGAAGTGTTGCAACCAACAGCATTTCAGAGGGGCCTCAGTGCACAACACCAGAGCTGTCCAACTGGGTGACACCATCAGCCAGCCAAGAATTCCTGGAGAGACATCACCCTTCCCAGCCTGGTAAGTAATGACATGACTCATTATTTCGAAGTGCTACATTTTGTACATTTCACAAACAGGACATTACAGAACATCCCACCCCACAAGGGGATTTACATTTCTGAACAAAGCCTGTCCAAATGCTTATGTGACATTCTTGAAACACAGCAATTCCTCTCACCAAACCTCAGTGTCAGCAAAAATAGCAATTTCCTCCTCCTTGGGCTCACTTCTAGAAAATACACAAAAGGAGACAGAACGGCCAAGTTATGACCCGGTGAGTCCCATTTTGTTGTTGAGGGATTAGCAGCACTCAGGGAAAAGCCACTGTTGGAGTCTTTGCCAGCTGATTTGAAGGGAACTGAAAACAACAGGTTTCACCTGCTGATACAGCTCAGAAGGACGTGGCCACCACAAAAAACCCCACCACAAATACAAAACCAGCTGTGGGTGTGCAGCTGCCAAAGCCCCTCAGGTGATGTGCTACCCAGGCACAAAAGGCAGACAAAATCTCTAACCACCTGAACCCAGACAGGACTGTGACTACTTCCATGACTTCTGAACTTGAGGAAAATCCTTGACATCTGCTGTGCTGCCAGAGCCAGCATAGCCCAGAGCAGCCCAGGCTGTTCCAGCTGTGCTGCATGCCTTGCAACAGCTGTCATTAGTACAGGGCAGACATGCACAAGTTCAAGGCACAGAATCACACCTTGGGTTCATCTGCAGTTTCTCCTAAAGGAAAAGGTGCTCTTTCTGAAGGAGGTATTGAAACAATTTACTAACCTGGCAGCAAATCACAGCACAGGGGAAAGAGCTCCCAATAGCTGGGAATGATGATGTTAAGGATCAGGGAACACACTGCAAAATGCAAAATGCACATCTCCACACAGGGACAAGTCTCCACAGCCACAAGCAGCCCCTCAGTGCCACGAGCTAAGCAGCTCTCCTGAGGTTTACCTTTCTAATCTTCACCTGGCAGAAAAGAGGTCCTACTCCTTGTGTGACTGTCCCAAAGCCACTCAGCAGGACTTCCCACGATGGGCTACTGTGGATGTGTGCTCAAACACAAGCAGAGAAGAAGTATCTGCATGGTCTTAGCAGCTGCCACGCTTTTTCCCTTTCCTAATTTCAGCAAAAGAAAGTGATGGTGATTTTTCTCTTCCTGGCAGTCTTTATCACACATTCAAACATGAGGTGGACAAACAGGACCTGATGGAAGCTTTCCAATGAATGCAACCTCACAGGCATTTAAATTTCATTTACAATTTCTTTGCCACAACATATTACTTACTTTATTAGGCCCTGTAACATTTCAACACTACTTTACATCCCAGAGAGCCAATTCTATCAGAAAAAAGGCATAAAGAACCAAGAATCATTTCTCTTTGTTCATACAAGATTTCACTCTGTGGCAAAGCAGAAGGAAAGAATAGAGAGCCCGTTCCTTCCCAGGGAGACCACAGCAAGCACTGGCAGACAAACTGATGCATAAAGGCAGAGAACCAGAGATTCCCCATGTTCATCCAAACCTCAGAGCCTGTAAAACCTGAATAAAAACTTATTCTGAGCTTTTAACAAAGACTCAAAAACGGATGAGACTTTTGGGGCCTTGTAAACAAGCTGAGGAGGGAGGAGTCATTAATAAAGGCACCATGGGAGAAACAAGTCTTGTATATCAATTTTCATCATTTCAAGCACTTCCCCTGCAAGAACTTCTGGATATTCACCCCCTTAGAACGCTGGTCCAGTCCTGGCTATACAAAAGCTTTGAATAAGGTAGACAGAAATTTTGGATGTGAAGAACAATTTCCATGATCTCTACTGCTGCTAATAAAAATGAGTAATTTCTATTCATTAGCCTGGCCAGAAGAGTTTCCTGATGTGAACAATTTTGGTTAATGAGCTGCCATACCATTCTGTTGCCTAAAGTCGACCGAATTTCAACCTGAAACTTCTGCTTTGCAGCGCTTAAGCTTTGCCAAAACCTAAATAAAGACTCGCTGCGTGAAATTTGCATCAACCGAGATGAAAATAAACAAGACAGAAAGCTTAAGAAATCCTCCACGGTTTAAGAAATGAACCGACCTGCAAGAGCCACAACGTCCTGTGCTTACTAGACCACGGCAAGCAGAGTGAAGTCATTTAAACAGAGAAGGGAGGTGTCAGGCTCAGAATCTCTAGAGAGCCGCACAAGAGCGAGCACTGGCAAGAGGCACCGAAAATCGCTTGTTCCATCCCCAAACACCGGACACGCAGCTCACACTTGAAAAATACACCGCGGGCTGCCGCGCGGGGCTGCCTGCCCGTTTTCCTCCAAGGGCATTTCAGACAATGGAGCGGGGATGATCCCGCGGGGCTGGGGCAGGCAGAGGGGCCGTGCCCATGCGACACAACAGGTGCTGCCGCTGCTGCCGCTGCTGCCGCTGCTGCTGCCGGCGAACCGGGCGCGGTGCCGGCCCGGGGCTGGCGCTGGGGCTCCCGCC
>JAYDZK010000056.1:64778083-64792224 GCA_034509185.1 Euphonia xanthogaster | reverse complement strand
CATCCTGCGTCCCTGAAAATCCATCCTCTATCCTTGACATCAACCAGCATCCTGGGAAACCCATCCTGCATCCCTGAAAATCCATCCTCTATCCTTGACATCAACCAGCATCCTGGGAAACCCATCCTGCATCCCTGACATCAGCCAGCATCCAGGGAAACGCATCCTGCGTCCCTGAAAATCCATCCTCTATCCTTGACATCAACCAGCATCCTGGGAAACCCATCCTGCATCCCTGACAATCCATCCTGCATCCAGGGAAACCCGTCCTGCATCCCTGACAATCCATCCTACATCCCAGGCAGCTCACACAGTCCTGCATCCCTGAGATCTAATGCCTGTTTCTGGCCAGGCTTTCTGGACACCTCCTGGCACTGCAGGCAGACCTCTCCTGCCCACCCCATTGATGTCATGGATGAGCTGCTGCTTCCTTCTTGCTCTCCTGTTCCCATGCGTCCTCTGTGGGGACAAAACCCAATTTAAGGTGTCTGCTGAAGCCTCTACCAAGATCTGTCACCTCTTCCTGAGCATTAGCACCTCTTGTGAAAATCAGGAATTGATCTCAGGGAATAACCCAGCTTGTGCTGCACAGATTGGATCCCACGTCCTCCTGCAGTGGTGGTTGTCCACTGCAGATTCCAACAATGGCCAAAACTTCCTCAGAAATTCACCATTTTCTAAGCCACTGTTGGAGAGCAATACCACCACCTTCTCAGTTCTCCTGCAAAAAATTCGTTCAACATTTTCTGTTTACAATATTTCTTTAGCCTCTCCTTAGTTCCTCAAAATACTGCAAAGGCTCAGGCAGACTGTTCTTCTCTCTGAGTCCCACTTGAAAGTTGGCAGGCCTTGCAAGTGGTGGTGGGGAGAAGCAAAAGGGTCAGAGGACTTCAAACAGCATTTGAGAGTTGGGCTTTTTGCTACAGCATAATAAGAAAGAAAAATTATCAAATACTGCACGTCCATTATCTGCCATGGCACACACTTAACCCATGTTGCAAATTACACTTTCATGTCAGCTTTTGACACCAGTAAGTTAATAATCAGACACCTGCTGAATGCATGCCTTGGATTGAAAAGACAGGTGTCTGCTAAGGAAGGCAGGAGCCTCCTTGGAATAGAGAATGTAAACCCCCTCCTTCTGAATTATTATTATTATTATTTTGAAATTAAGGGGCTCTCAGGCAAAGATATGGGAGTAGGAATAGCAATTCTTTATTAGGGAAAAATAAAAATAAAATAGAAATGCAGTAATACTAAACAACACGGACAGAGTCAGAATAGGCCCTGACACCCTGTGGGTCAGGGTGGTGGCAGCAGTCCCATTAAATGGTGGCTGCAGCCCTCCTGCAGTGACAGCTGTGGCTCTGTTGGAGCAGGGATCCTGTAGAAGGGCAGAGTTTTCTTCTGAAGATCTGGTGGTGGTGTAGATGGGCCTGGTCTTCTGGAAATCTAGTGGAGAAGAAAGCTGCTCCTCTGGGAATCCAGTGGGAAAAGGCTGTCTCTGTTCTAAATCTCAGATTCTATCCAGGTAGGAATGTTTTGGCTCCTCCCCCTGGGTGGAGCATCTCCCAATGGCAGGCTGTAATTTTATCAGCCATGCAGAGACACTCACTGGCCCATTAACAGAAGATATCTCCTGGAGGGAGGACTGGTTGTAGAAGAGATGAAGAAAACTGCCCCACCTGGTTTTAACAGGTGGCCCTGTTAATTAACAGAAGATAACTGCCCCACCTCTAACAGGCAGCAGTAGATTGCACACCCCCAGCCACATCCTGCATTTCCAGCCTAAGACAGTGCAATTTACACTCACACACTCATTTCCCATGACACCAATATAGATGAGTATTTTCTGTGGAAGGCCCTTCTGCTGAATTGGATGGAGGAGAGAAATTTGAAGCTGATGTAGCATTTTGCTAGTAAAATATCTAGTTCTTTCATAAAACAATAGAAAACAGGGACATACAATCTCAGGACTTAAGCACCTCTTCCCTGGTTAAATCTGACAGTTCTTTTTCTTAGAGTGAATGAAGTTTGCAGTCACATGTTAGCCCTGTAAATGCAGTCATTAGAGTTATTTATCCCATGGGGAAGAGCAGCAGAAGACGGTCTCCAAGTTGTTCCTGACATTGTCAGGAGGAGCAACTCTCTCTGCTGGAGGAGTGACAGTCTCACTTCCCTCACATCATGCTGTACTCCCTAGGGACTGGATGTCTTTCCCCTGCAGATTGCTTCTGGATCCCAACAGCACAGTCATGTTGGGGGCACACAGGAACACTTCTGTCACCAGCCAGTAGCCAACCTTACAGCAGTTTCCCTGGAGTCTCCAGCAGTTCAGCCTCTCTGCTGTGCCCTGAACACTATCCATAAAGTTCCAGCCACCCTGGTTAAAAAAAAACAAAAAAACAGCCAAGGAAACCTGCTGGTGCCCTGTCCAGGCCTTTTATAAAATGAAAAGGTATTCCTGTCCCTTCTTAGCTCCCCACCCTACCTTCTACTTCCTCTGGCTTCCATCAAACACACCCATGCACAAAAAAATGTAGCTGTTTTCCTTCCTTTAGGCTTCCATAGCCAAATATACCTCCTAGCAGATCACAGCACTTGATCAGAAAACACAGGAATGAAGTTTGTTTTCTTAAAGGGACTCTTGATTAAGTACCCTTAAGATCAGTTAGAATCCTAGAAGGCTAATTGCTTTTGGTTTTTAAAGATCTCATGGTACATTGCAAAACAAGAAACCACTCTGTCTACTCCAAGTCTTTACAGAGAGGGGGGCTTTGTATCTAATCTTTAGATATTGGTCCTAAAGGTCTTCTTCATCAACACTTAACACAATGTTATCACTATAATGGGCATCAAGAGCACTGTCTGACTGACCATACATGCTCTCCCTCACCTCAGTTACACACAAAATTCTCTGTCTTACAAAGGGGTTAATGGGTGTTGTGGTCCTGAGCACCCTCGCCTGGGCTCTCCTTCCCCCCCTCCCCAGCCAGGATCTCTATTTAAGCTCAGCCCTGAGGCTCCCCTGGAGGGAGTGGTGGTCTCTGGGTGTGTCTCAGCTGAGGCTGGTGGCCCTGTGGCCTTTGAGCTGCATGCTGCTTAATTAGCTTAGCCCCAGACCTGCCTCCAGCCCCTGGAGGCACCTTTGGACCTGGGCTCTGGTTTGCCCTGTTCCCTCACCGAGGTTCTGTTGTGCTGAGCTGTGGAACACAAAGGCCCTGCCAACCTGGGAGTGTCTCTCCAGGGAGTTTTTAAGCTGCACAGTGCCCTGACAATAGATTCCTGTGCTTTCTTATATAATAATGCACTTCATGTCCTGATGTAAAATATGCATATTGATCAGCAAGATGGATAGGCTTTGGGGCAGAGGCTGGGCTGAATTATTCTTTGTACCTTAGAATGTGTGTTTTATACAGCAGAGAGGTAAACACAAAGGCCTTAGGCTTATTAAAAATACCTAGCTGGCTTAACGTTGTGTGGTGTGCCTTTTTACACCAGTCAATAACAGTCACCTTTGCCATGGGAAAGTCATGCCAGTTATTCATATGAGGCTGTATTTTTCTTTCTATATTTATTTTAGTAGTAGCTAATAGTGGTAGCCTGCAGTGTGAGCTAATAGGACCACATGGGGTGTGACTATCTAATGGTGAAGTTGAGTTTGCAAGTCAGAAAATATGAGTTTATGGAATGCATTTGAGTGTCTGTCTAATGGCTGAGTCTTGGATTACACACACCTGACAGTCCTGACCCTGGCAAACCTGTGTGGCTGCTTCCAGCCTGCCAGTGCACTTGAGCTCTGCATTACTTGAGCTCTTCAAGCTCTCTAAGGGCATAAACTATTGCAGGAGCAGACTTTGTAACTCTCAAGCTTTGGAAGTTCTATTCAACCTACTCAACATGCAAAGTACCCCCATTTTTCTCATGTGCTCTTTACTGATAATCAGAAACTAAGATGAATAGCAGCTGTATGTAGCAAATGAATGTTATATCTAGCTTGAAGACACTGGGTGTGAAATGCAGTTTTTTGAGGAGGAGATTAAGCAATTTAAAAATTCTAATCCTATTTTAGTCTCAAATTGGGGTATTGCCATCTTTGGCAGTCTGCTGCTCTGCTGAGGGCTTGCCTATGGGTCAGTGGCCATCCAGGCAGTTCATATGCAGAGAAGAATTCTGCTGTCTTCACTTAATTGCCTCTCTAACTGCATCAAAGCATTCTGACTTATGACGAGGCAGTTTGGGGCCTCCCACTATCAACTGTGTTAAATTGGCCAGCTTGAAAGGTAAAAAGTTACTTCTAGGACTTCAACACAGGCCTGATTTTGCTTCCAAGATTAAACACACAAGTTACTGAAAGTTTTAAGAACAGACTGTTACATTATCTTTTTCCAGCTAAAATAACTCTTTGAAGTTAGATCTCTGAATGCACAGCAGAATACTTAAGGTCATGGAATTTTGAAGTTAGAGGTGTTCTATGTGTTTAGTTTTCTTTTGCTCTTCCCCCTTTCTTTGTCTTGTTACCCCCTCTCCTACTTTCATCTGTTAGTTGCTGTAGGTTATATTGAATGGAAGCCAGAAAGGCTCAGCCCAGCACTGTAGGAGTAGAAACACACCTGAACTTGTATGCAGAGCTTTCAGCCCAGACTGATCCCTCTTCTCTTCTGAGAACCTTCTGCATCTGAGCCTTTTATCCCAGGTTGTTCCTGAGAGGATAATTATCTCAACAGGAGTGACAGATGAACCATAGCCTTTGTGATAACAGACTTCTGAGATGAATAAGCCACTTAGAATCCATGTCTCATTGTTTTTCTTGAGCTGTACTTGTACCCAGAAATGTTTCATCGCTTGTGAACCAACCCCAAGCTCTTCACCAGCTCAGCAAGTCTGAAATCCATGTAGGAACTATTTTTTCACTTCGCTAAGCTCTTGGATAAGTGGAAGTGGGGAAGCCCCTTGACAAGTTCAATTTCCTTTCAGGAAAGAAGCCCCTGCCAGGCTAGGTAGGGCTCTTCTTTCAGGCCATGGGATTCTGCTGGAGAAGCTGAACTGGCTGGAAGCCACCTCAGAGAGCAGAGGTAATCAGGATTTAGCACAGGCCAAGTGTCTGCTGACAGGTCTGTCCCAGGGAGTGACACAGCAATGCTTTCCTTGGGAATCTTGCTTGGTGCCAGTCTATTGCTGAATTCCTTGTCACGTTGCCTTACCTGTAAGGTAACACTTCACATGCCTGCCCTCTTGAGCCTCTGTGTGTTACAGGCTTTGAGTTCACGGGCAGCAGCCTCGAAAGAGATGTCCAGCACCTCTTGGGCACAGCATTTCAGAACTGTGAATGTGTGACTCTGCCTAGGTGCTGCCTGTGTCCTGTGAGAGGACAAATCTGGTGGAATACGGGCGGGTGGTGGGGCCACAGGGGCTCAGTGAGCCAAGGCTGGGAGCTGCCCTTGTGTCACACTGAGCTGTGGCTGCCAGGACAGCACAGGAAAGTGTTTGCCATCCGCTTCAGGAGGTGCTCAAGGCTTGTGCAAGACCTGCTTGGAAGCACAAAGAACAGGTTTCAGCCTGCTTTAAAGAGAAAATGAAATCCCAACAGGCAGCAACAGATGGCAAAAGAAACCATTTCTCCAGAGGAGTGATCACTTCATGCAAAGCTTACAAAGAATGCAGTGATTAAATCTTTAATTCTTTTGGGGAAAATATATGTGATTACTTTCTAAAAACAAACTGACTTTTCAGAAATAATTTCTAAATAATTCACTTGTAATTTGGAAATGAGTTTTTTTTTAACTCCTGAATTAGTGTGTACACCTCTAGAAGTATAGGTAGAAAATCAAATCTGAGTATGGGTAACAATTCCATAAATGCAACTAGTAATGATGTAGTCTTTTTTTTTCTAATTCTTTGAAATGTCTAAGCAATAGAAATACCTGGATATTTTAGAAATATCTAACCAAAAGGATGTTAGAAAAGTTTACAAGTTTGGTAATAGTGTGATTTTATTTTACTGGTTTTAATGCTATACTAATTACACTATATAGTATAGTTGTGTTAGTATTTCAGTATTAATGAACATATGTTAATATTTTTAATAACAGGCAAGATAATAAAGAATCTGTGAGCAGAGAGCAAAAGAAATTGCACTTTCCAGAAGATCTGCTTTTATAAACTGGATTGCTCTAATAAATGACTCAAGCAGCAGCTCCAGATAAAGAACTCAGTGTGGCAGATTTTTTAGATTCATTTTTAGTTAAGCAAATATTCAGAAGGTCAAGTACTCTCAAGACAATTCAGGTAATCTTTGGAGCTCTGAGCAGCCTGGTCTAGTGGAAGGTGTCCCATGGCATGGGATTGAAATGAGGTGAGTTTTAAGGTCCTTCCAAGTCAAACCAGTCTGTGATCTTCAACAATTTACCTCTAGGATTTTTCTCTACAGATTACCTGGCTGAACTGTGCTCTGACATGCTCTCTCATAGAATAAAAATGCTTTTTCAACTTTGCAAAATATTTTGGTGCTCATACCAATATATATAATAAATACAAGAATTAGGGAAGTCAGGTTTCCAATTAGAGAAATGCTTTCTGACATAAAAAAAACCCCAATTTTATTTTCAGGACAATTTTGAATGGAATTTGATCTTACTGACTCAGTCATGTTAAAGGAAGAGGTCAGTGGGTGTCAATAAGGTCAGGAGGTCATCTTGAAGGTCTTTTTTTTTTTATTAACTCAGTATTTTTTTCTGCCTGTGTAGAATATAGGCAATAAATGTATCTTATGAAGACATCACCTCATTTGCTTGTGGAAGAAACTCAGTCTCTAATTTTGGAAGAGAAGTTGCATTCAAGATGTAAAGCCAACAAACGAAGTTGAAGGCTTAAAGTACTATTTATGTTTAAATGAAAGAATATTAAATGTTGCCTTTTTCTCTCAAGTAAAAACACAATCATCTCATTTGGTCAGAGGTGGAGAGAAAGAAAACCTGTGAAACAGGAATTTTATTCTGAGGCTGATTCTCTGAATTTCACAGTGTGTTGGTTTGGAGGATCTGAGCTGTGATGACATGCCCTTTTCTGCACTCTAGCTCAGGGTGAGGGAGCCAGGCTTTCTGCACACTAGCTCAGGCATTAAGCACAGTCAGTGTCTCCATGAGATCTTCCTTCTCCAGCAGTGGTGAACTGAGTAAATACAACTAGCTAGGGTAGTTAAACTGTGAAAATGCTCTCAATTATTTTATGGTTTGTAAAGCATTTATTCATGCCCAAAGCGATTGCTACACTTTCAACAAATGCTTCTAGAAATCATGTGACACGCTCTTCTTGCAAAGAGATAGAAGTTAAACCTGTATGTGAGATAGAAGTTAAACCTGTATGTGAGATAGAAGTTAAACCTGTATGTGAGATAGAAGTTAAACCTGTGTGTATAAAACAGGTACCCATCTAATGAGTTCACAACAATTTATGATCACTTCAAATAATCCTTTTTCTTATCCAGTTGAATTACAAACGATTACCTCCTAAGCTTCAGACCATATACCTTGGCAGACATACATTGCACTTTTTGTATATTTTACAGTGTTTTATGTACATCTATGCCTGGATAATATGTCTTGTATCTGAATCAACTGTGCCTCTGACAATGAACATATATTTACTAAAACTGAGCAAGGTCATCCTGACAAGATAAAACATAAGAAATAGATAAGTCTGACTTAAATGCTGGTAAGGCCCAGATACTTCCTGGAGTCCTGGAAAGGAGTTGTGTGTTTTCCTGTACTGTGTCATTTTTATATATATTTTAACTGGGCTTGTGGTATCCTTTAACAATGCCTGAAGAATTCCCCAAATGGTACTTTAGAGGAGCTGTGTGGTTTAGAAGTTTCTGTACTGCTTGTAGACAAGCTTACTCTGTGCTGTAAGGCATTTGTGTCTCACCAGGAGGAAAAAGTAAGACATTTGAAGGCTTGAGGTGCTCAGTGCTCCTCCTGTTAGTGGCAGGCAGTTCCCTGGAAAGTTGCTTGCTCCCACACTGTCCTGGGGAATGCTGATCACACTGGTGCAGGCAGAGCAGGAGATGGAGTCAAGCCACTCAGCTTCTGTCCCCAGGCACAGCACTCCTTCCTGTAGTGCTGTTCTTCCTTAGCCAAATATTTTATAGATTATGAAAAGTGCTCCCCAGATGAGCTTAAAAAGTATCTGTTAGATTTAGGGAGCTTATGATGTGCTTGTTTCAGGCAGGAGGCTGTGAGATTTCCTTTCCTCAAGCAATTCAATAAAGGAGAGGCAGCTAAGGAGCAGCTAAGGAGGTGGGATGTGTCTTTCCACTGAAGAAAGGTTGTTTTTAGCATATTTAAGATAAATGAGCTGAAGAACACAGATTTGACTTTCACAGTTCTAATGGCTTAGAGAACACAGAGGATGACTTGATTCCATGAATTTAGGAAGAAACTCTTCACTCTTGAAACACGAATTTGGTTGCTAAGGCCAAAAGAAATGCTGTATAGGAAACACCTCTTCCTTCTTCACTCCTGTCTCTGTCAGTACATCCAAAGTGTGGCTGTCAGGAAAATCCTTTCTCTGTCAGTGTTGCATGTCAGGAATGCAAGGGGTGCTGCCTTGCCTGCTCTGAGCTGAAGTGCACACCAGCACACACACCTAACCCTGCCTGCCTACAGGTGCTGTTGAAGCTTTATGCACATCAGATGCCAAATTCTCAGAATTATTTCCTGCATCTTACCAGCTCTTTGTGAAACATTAAGGGAGAAAAGCCATCTCCTGTCAGGAAGATCTAAAGTCTCAGCACCAAGGCCCTGCAGAGCAGGGGTTTCACATGCTGTATCTCTGGGCCAGGCACAATCTAGAAAATGGGAAGCCTTGGGAAGTAATTGGTGAGTGCATCCCTGTCTGTCCATGGGTGCCTGCTGTGTGTCAGCCCTGACAAGGGCTTTTATTCAGCAGTGTCAGGGACAGCTGCCAGAGCTTCTCTCGATGAGCCAGGCTGATGTCATGCTTTGTTTCAAAGGCCTGCATGTACTGCATGCTCAGGGGAAATACACCTGGAAGGCTTTGCAGAGGGTGGAAAGGGACAATTCCACTTGTGAAGACCATATTCTTTTGTTGGGTAGTATGAAAAAAAATAAGGTTAATATTTTCAAATTAAACTAAAGGAAAAATGCCATGCATTTAGCTTTGAATGCTACAGTATCCCACACATGAAATATCTAGAGGCTCTAAATTATGCTAGGTCTAATTACTGTGCATGGACAAAAGAAGAGAGTCCTCTAAGAGATTAAACACACTAGTGATTGCTTATGAACAAAGAGTGAGAAATTAGATGTCAGAAGTCTTTCAAAAATCACATATGGCAGCAGTCAGATAAAGAAATTATTAAAAGCATCCTGAACTGTCAGGTCTTTTCTTTAACTTGGATGTCACCCAACATTTCATCATCATAAAAATCTGCTTTCTCTATAGCTGGTTGCAAGTTTCATTCCTCATTTTGTTTCTTTTCTCCCTTTTTTCCCCATCCTCCAACCTTTCTTCAAACCTAGATGATGGGAATGCCAGCACTTCCTTGCTATCCAGCTTCCAGCTGTGGCTGCCTTCCAGGGATGGCTCAGCACTTGCCTCACATCTTTGCAGGGTATTCTGAGCCCAGCCTGTGGGCAGCACAGGAAATGCTTCTTCCTGCTCTGTTATTCCTCTTCTGATAAGCAGCCAGGGCAGCAGCAGCGTGCCTCCTGACAGGCACAGGGCACCCCAAGCCTGCCTGGAAAGGAATTACAGCACGTGGCTCTGCAGCAGCTCAGCTACCACAATTAAGGCAGAAAACCAGTCATGCTGGCCTTTGGTTTTGTGTTGCTCCTTTTAATTTCTGTGTGTGCAACAAAATGAACCTTAACAAAAAAGCCAGAGATTTTAATTTTAGAGGTATTACTCTTTTTCAGTGGTGAGGCCTTATTGTTATTGACATTTGGTTTAAGTCAACATCTTAGCTGGACAGCAAAAAATGCAATGCTACCATGTCTTTGAAATTATTTTTTCAAAGTTACAATGCACTTGTAGAGTGATTGGTTTTGGGGAAAAGTCAGTGAAAAGATACAAAAATCTTCTAAACATTCAGACATACACATGCACACTCATGCCTTTTTATTATTCAGGTGATTTAGGATTGTGTAGAGAACTAACTTGAAAGAATATCTCTGGTTTAGAAACTAGATACCCCTGGTTTAGAAACATCTTCCAGGAGAAAAACTCAGCTGAAACAAGTCTCGACTTTTTGTGCCTGGACAAATGACAAAAAAAAAAAAAAAAACCAATAGATGTGAAAAATACATAGTTCTTGCTTTATTACACAGTTATTCCAGATGAGAGTAAATTATTTTGTGAGACTTTCTGTGCCTTTCAACAATCAAATGAGTAAGGGTTTTGAAGGCTGCATTCCCAGCTGGGGTGTACTGGCTATGTACCAATGGAGCTGTGCAAGCCTAAAGCCGTGCAAGCTAAGGATATGGCCATGTTTTAGTAAATATCATAAATCTTTAATATAGCTGCCTTGTAGAGGTATATCAGATAGTAATACACTCTCTGCTTTTCACAGCATGCAGTGCACTTGGGCTTTGGCTGTTAATGAAGGTGGAGTGAAATTTCACAGCTGAATTTCTAAGAGGCTTATGAAAGTGAAACCTGAAAGGACAGCTACAGAACAACACATTATTTCTGAAATGAAATCCGCATTCTATTGTAATCACATTTTTCATTCTGTGCTTCTCTGGTTTATGTCAATCCTAGCAGGACCCACTGCACTGTAACAAAGACAGAAGAGGCCTGGCTGTACCACAGTAAAACTAAGCAAATACATTAATAAATCAAAATAACATCAACTGTGGACTCCACATCTGTTCACACACACAGAGGTTTCAAAAAACAGGTGAGCTCATTTCTCTCAGCTACTTCCTTGCTTTACATTTTCCCTAAATGATGCAGGACTTGGCACTTTCCAATTAGCAAAGTGGTCTGTGTGATTCTGCCTCCCCCCAGGCTGCTGCATTCTGTGTGGGAAGCTCTCAGCTCCATGCTGAGTAGAGGGCCAGGACAGCCAGGTCTCCAGGGCAGCTTGTCCCTGGTTGCTCATTCACAGGGCACAGCTCAATGGGCACAGGAATGGGGCCCATTAGCAGGGAGAAGTTTGGGCCTGAAATGAATAGTGACCAGGGAGCTGCACAGATTCCTTCTGGCCTGTGTGAGGTCCCAGCAGCCCAGCACACATCCTGGTGCTGTGCTTTCTTCTTGTTACAGTCTGGTTCATCAATGACCAAGCAAAATGCTTCATTATAGTTGTCACCCTGCGTGGCTCTTTGTGGCTCAGGGAGCCTGTGACTGAAAGAGACACCACAGCAGTGCTTCATCTTCTCAGCCCTTTGCTCCAGGAGTAAAAACTTTCAGAGCTTCAGCACACCTCACCCCTCACCCCCCTTCAGTCCTGCTTACACCAAGTGTTAAAATCCTCTTTGAGCCCTGTCCTTTGAACTGGCACGAGGAGCACAAGGCTCCAGTGAACAGACTGCTGACCTGAACTCTGGCCAGCACTGAAGGGACATGGTCAAATAATTTCACCCTCTGCGAGTTTCCCCTCTGCTAGACAAATCTACAGTGTATGAAACCAGCCAAAGACAAACTTCAAAACATACCCAGTCCTTGCATGAAACTACTAGGCTTTTTCTAAAACTAGGAAACACAGGAGAGCTGATTGTAGTGTGACTTATGTAAGCAGTGCAAGGTACAGAACAGTCAGAACAAAGTGATGTCACTCAGCTTGCACAATGTGTGGTTAAATGTAGGCACTGCACTGATTTATGGATGTACCTGCTGGACTCTAAATGTAGAGTATGTTCTTGGGGTTTTTACAGGGGGCAAACCATGGCTGCAGACATGTCCTGTGATGATGTCATCACTCCTGCAGGAATCCTGGTTCTGGGCTCTGCCTGGCCGTGTTCAACCCAGGAATGGTTCAGAGTGCATGTCTGTGTGTGCAGGAGCTTGTGTGTGTGCTTGCATGGGGGCAAGGTCTATTTTATGAACATATACACTCTTTTTCTTAAGTGCCTCTATGATACTGCACAGTATCAGGACAGGATGATTTTTTTTTTTAATGTGGGATTTATTTCTTTATCTCTGAAAAGATTGCTCTATCACTGCATCAGCTTGTTCCTGTCTAGATGAGATTCAGAGTGCTATAATGATTTCTCATCATATCCAGGGGTAAATGAAGGATCTGGTTTTCACTTCCACAGCCGTAAAGATGGAGTTAAATGACTGGAGAAGTAATAACATAAAACCAGTCAAATCCCCCAGTTCTCCCCAAGAAATAAAAGCAGTGTCTGAGTCATATTTTGAGATAAGAGCTGGCTGGGTATGTGCTCCCTTTTTATTTGGAAAGAAATTCCCAGATAGTGCTGTTTTTAAGCAGCTTGAGAAACGTGCTCAGCCTACTGCTGTGCAGCTTTGGATGATTTCAGTTTCTATAAAAAGGAGGTGATCTCATCTTCACTACTTAAAGATGCATCACCCTATATTTTCCCCTTGGCCCAGCACAAAGGGGAATTTGAATTTATGAAGCCTAAAGTGGCTATTAGAGGATTGACCTGACTGACAAAGGCATTAGTGTTAACCCCTTCAGTTCCAGGCTGTCCAGGCTTGTGCCCTGGCACAGAGAGCAGCTGGGAATTGAGATCCATGCAGGGCATGTGTGGTGCATTCCCTGTGGGCTCAGAAATCACTCATGTGGCAATACCTGTGTGCCTGCTCAGCTGTAGGAAAAGAGATGGGGATGGACCACCCCATGCATTCCCTGGTTAGACTGGGAGAGAACTGGTAGCCCCACAGAAGGGAGAAATGCTATATTACAGGCATTTACCAGCATATTTGCCATTAGCAAAGTAGAGTTTGAGCCCTGAAGTTACATTTTGGCATGTCCTCTAGGATTTGATTTTCAAAAGCACATGTTTAAGTCTGTGAGAAATGCTTCAGGTCAAGCTGTTCATTTGGGGCCAAATACTAAAAGTTATTTAGGCTCCAGAAACTTCTTGCTGCTAAATTTAATTTGAGGATTTCAGAATTAAACCCAAAGCATTCGCCCTGAGGTTCTTTTGTCTATGTGTGTGCAACAGGGCAGATTGGTGATAAACTGTTTCACCTTAGCTGCTGCTTGCATTGTCATGACACAGGAGTGGTTTTTTTGCACAGTCATTTAGTAAATCTAGTTTAATCCCAAAGAAATATTTTTAAAACTGTGGAAGGGTCACATACTGTGTTTAGAAAAAAAAAATGTGCAGAATGGTGCATTTGATGTATTGGTCTTTGTGTATTCTACAAAGGTTTCTCATTAAGCCAAAGCCTAAGAGGAGGTGGACTGGAATGCAGAAATGGTCAACAGTGCTGTGCTTACAGCATTTCATAGCTAAATATTCAGCTCCTTCTATCTTACCACAGCTTTGCTCCTGCCTACCACTGACAGCACACACATCAAAATGCAATCCAGTCCTGTATTTACATTTCAATCCCTTCTACTGCATTTCCTCTTAAGAAGCTCCTTAACTTCATCCAGTAGTTTAAGAATAAGCAGTAACAGATGACAAGTTACTGAAGACAATAGGTGTCTGTAGTAAACACATCTTCTGAACAGAGAGAGACATAATTCTCTCCCAGGATTTTCTTGAGAAGCAGTGAGAAAGCTCAGAGAAAAGGAGAAACAATTCTAATCTCTACTTGTTACACTTGTTGTTGTACACCTGTAGAATGTGTCATAGAGATTGTTTACTAAAGGGTGGGTTTTTAATTAGACTCTGGTGATGGTTTTAGATTCATTGACTAATTGGATCTTTGCATGTGTCACGACTGTCTGGCAAGGGCGATGGGTTTTTCTTAAGAGAAGAGTGTGGTTTGATACAGTACAGTAATAAAGCAATTGAGCAGCCTTCTGCAATCATAAAGTCAATGTTCATCAATCCCCAGTGGGGCAGGCTGCCACAATAGCGTCCTAAGAAGAAAAAAAGGTTTCAAAATCCTTCCAGTGCCTTATAGAATGGTGTTACAGAATTGTTTGGGTTGGAAGGGACCTTAAAGATCATCTAGTTTCAAACCCCTGTCAT
>JAYDZK010000056.1:64754534-64777983 GCA_034509185.1 Euphonia xanthogaster | reverse complement strand
AAAGTCTGTCAGTCAGCTCTTCTTTGCCATTTATCAGTGGAGATTGCTTTCTTGTAACTGGGTTGGAGGTCAGGTGTTGCCATGCTGCACTCCCTAAGCACCAAGCTTTTCCATCCCCAGCTGCCCCATGCAAGGGGCACATGTGCAGCCTTCTCTCTACCTGTCCCAGACAGCCCTGGCTGCCTGATGGCAACAATTACAGGGGGGAGAAGGGAACTATGGGGAAAACAGAGGACATCTAAACTACAATCACATAACTGTACATCACTAAAGCTTTTCTTAATATTAACACAATAGTTATCTTTTAATTGCGAGAGCAAATAATCTCATTATCCACCTGTAACACTTTGGACACCTCATCACAACTTGTGAAAGCTGGTGTTTGCTGCGTTAGGAAGGGTCAGGAACTTTTCAGTATAGTATTTTCCTTGATCTCTGAAATAGCCTTTGGCTTGTTTCAGTCTCATCTAATCCTTTCCCAGACTGCATTTATTCTTGTTCACTTGTAAAATCCCTGGAGTTTTTGGACTGCAGAGAAGGAAGAGCTAAATGTTGACATCTGATACTTGCTTCTTGTATCTCTAAAGGCCTTTCAGAACATGAAGAAGTGGTTTGTGCACTGCCTGGAAGATGGCTTGGGAAAGGTTTGCTGTCCTAAAGAGGGACATCAACCAGACAATGAATAGAGCAAACTAACAGCCATTCTCTCCCCCAGAAACTAAAACTGTGGCAACAACAGCCAGCAGGCTCAAGGGATCCCACGAGTGTGCAGTGTGGAGAAATTTGTCTGACTGGGGACAAGGTGTGGATGGTGACTCCTGATTTCACTTACTGCCTCAGATTGGAGCCAGCTGATCGCTCCCATGGGGAGTCCACTCATTCCTCTGGCCCCTTCCCCTTTATTCCATTCTGGAGGCACTAAAAGGCATTCAAGGCATTTATGCCCTGGAAATTAAAAGATGTATCACAGTTGGATTTGGTGAGGGTGATCCCAATTCTGTGTGTGCATGATCTGCCTGACACATGGGACATGCCTGATGGCTGTTAGTTTGCCTAGAACAATTTTGACTGACTTTTAGGATGTGTGGAAATGTCACAATTTACCCAATTCTTGTTGGCTATGATAAAACTTCGAGGGAATTAAGCCATTTCCAAGACATTTGCTTGAAACCATCTTTGATTTGCACATCCAAACACCATTAAGTGAGTGAGAACAGTGAGCAGAGACACCAGTGTATTTTATCTTCACCTTTGTTTAGCAGAGTCCTGCATTGTATCACCACTGCTGTTTTAAATGAATGAGAAGGTTGCGGGAAAGGGAAGAAAAATCTGGCTGCAGAGAAATATAAAAGAATATCTGCCCAAGTAATTTTCCTTAAAAAAACAAAACAGACAAAATATCTTCTTGGTTATAAACAGGGAATTATAAAAGAAAAAATAAAAAGAAATAGAGAAGAAATTGCTTTTTTCTTTTCATCCTCTTAGAATTCAATTGTATAAAAAAGGTACAATGGTTAAGGAATGCAAATAATAAACATTAGAGCCCAGATATGGGTCTATGGTACTTAGTCAACTCATTATTCAATTTTGAAGTCAATGTGAATTAACTGGCTATATTTGCTTTGGGGACTTGAACTCCAGCTCTGATTTTCTGGCCTAGATTTTACTCTAGCAAACTCCTCAGCATCAGAGAAGCACTATCTGGTGGGTAATCCTGTCAGTATCCAGTAGCTGCTGTTAAAGCTTTCTTGGTGCCTCTATCTGAATCTTTGTACCTTCCCCCCAGCTCGGGACCTGACCTGTGCACCACAAGCTGCTCCTTAAAAAAAAAAAAAAAATCACCAGAAGTGCAGGCCTTCCCACAGGAATTTTGAATGGACCACATTTGTAAAGCCTCCGTGGGGAAAAATATACTTGGAATTAGGCAAGTACCACTGGAGCAGCACAACTCTATAGCCTAGCTAGATTTTTCATATGAGCCATATTTCAGGGCTCTGTAAATAAAGAACAGTGGATTCTAGTATTTAAGTGGCCTACAGAATTACTGAGATATGTCCACCCACCCACTACTATTATACATATCTCCTCTCTATGGACACAGATGCTAATGCTTATGTTAGCTGGTCTAAATTTTCTACTGCCATTTATCAGGAAGTGAGCACTAAGCTGGATTTGGGAGCAGGTCCAAATTTAGCCAAGGCAGTTTATTTTCCAAAGAAAATACTGTTGACAATAGAATTGGAGTTTATAGACTGGATCTTCTGAATGCACTGAGACATTCAAAAGCTGCTTCCTAAAATATGGAGTAAGTACACAAACTGGCCTCTACATACCATCCTAACACGGTCCCTTGTGTATTTATGTACATTAGACTGTAATTTTTCTGGTGCTTTTGAAAAAAGGCTCAAGGTGAGGGATTTCAGCAGCTCGCAAGGTTTAATGTTGCGTGGCACAGTCTGATTTTTTTTGCAGGCTTATTTTGGCCAATATTTATTGAATTTTATGGAAGAGCTGTATTTTGTTTACATTCTGGCTGGAATTTTGAGATCCCTTCACCAGACACCCACAAATACCTAACTACTTCTAAAAGTACAGGTTGTGCAAAAAGAAGTGACAGCCTGTCAAAGGCACGCTAAAGGGAACAGAGTGTTACTGAAACTCTGAAAGATCCAAGGAGCCCCACAATCCTGCAATTTTGGTGGCACTGAGGGACTTTGCAGAATCTGGCCAGCCTTGGTAATTTAGCACAGGCTGCAGGAGAAAGACCTGGCAAGATCTAGAGAGGCTTCTGAAGTCTCCAGGAGCAAGGAAAGAGAAGGAAACAGAAGGCTAAAGCTGGGCTGAGACTCTTCCTTGCTGCACAAACCCAACTCACACAGAACAGCAAAGAGCCCATCCAACCTAAAAATCTGTCAAGGAGCAAAATCACAGCAGAACAATAATAGGAAAAGAGCCTTGAACACCTTTCCTTGCTTCTTAAAATAGCTCTTCCCTGTACGCCTGCTCCCCTGCCCTCCCCACCGGCCGCTGCTTACTGGCAGCTGTAGCAAGTAATTGAAGAGGGATTTTCATGCTGGGACAAACATGCAGAAAGGAAAACATTTTACATTTTTCTTTGCCAGTATGTACATTTCTGAGTAAATATTATTAAATATACATGCATGAGTGACACAACTTCTTCTCCTGGAAACCAGATGACTTTTTCTGGTTTTATTCTGCAGTTGACAAGATCATGTCTGGTTACAGTAGAGTAATAAAGTAATTATTCCCTGATGAAATTATAAGGCAAGACTTCATTTTACAATTATCCATGAACAGAGTGAAGAAGGTGATTTGTATAAACATCAAAGAAATTGCATTTGTCAAATGTCAATTACTACAACTAAGTGTGTGAAAGGGAAAACTGGCTTAGACTCTTTTAAATACTTGTGCTTTTCATTTTTAAATTTGGTTTAATTTTGAAACCAAAAAAACTTGACCAAAACCAACAACAAAACCCCCCAAACCCAAGATCAGTTTAAGAAGAAATTTAAAACCAGCATGTGCAGCAAAAATCCTTTCCAGGAAAAAAAAATTCTTTGGTCCAGGGAATCAGGACCACTTCTGGTTAGACTTGTGCCAAACCCATTCAGAATCAGTGGTGTCCTCAAAGGATTTCCTTAATTTTATAATGTTAAAGCACATCCCAATCTTCCACTTTAGTCTGCTGCTTGTTTTGTCATGGAAAATTGTCCTTCCACAAGGGCAGCATGAGCTTTAGTTTTATAAATATCCATCTCCAAAATTAAGATTTATGTTTATAAAAATATTTACACTTCCTCTTCTGTTAGGAGAGGAAAAAATATATTTAATAATTAGGCAGGAGCAACAAACAAGACGTGTGATTGCATTATTAGCATGTGTGAATTCAGAATAGGAAGCCCTGTGAAACTTTGCTTGGGAAAAAAAAAAACGTCCTGGGCTTGCACAATAGGTGACTGTTAACTTGCCAGTCTCAAAATACCAAGAGTTACCATATTAGTTCACTATGGGTCAGTCATTCCCCAGCAGTGGGCACTCAAATGTTGGTTAGGTCTCACTGAGCCTCTGACATCAGTGATCCCTGGGCCTTTTCCATGTGTTCTTCTCTTCCAGACAGGTTAGCAAAGAGACACGTAAAGAAATGAAATTAAAATATAATTAAAAGGAAACAGCATTAGAGACATTTTTATTTATGTATCTGTACAAACATATCTGTGCATGTGTTTATCCCCAACAGCAGCTTACCTTCTTAACTTCACTGACTTTCACAATTACCAAATATGAAAATTCATTAATCCAGAGAGATTAGTATATATTCTAAAAACATTTCTTTATGGCTGAATTAAAATTTACAGTCTTTAAAATAGCCCCTAAGATTAGAGAAATTGTTCAACCTAATTACCTTTTAGTGCTACATACCTGCATTACATTCTAGCACATAAGATAAAAGCAGGTGCTTTGCATTAAAATTCCTGGACACTACCTCTTACACAATAATTACACTGAGGTTTAGTCTTTGGATGCTGCTGCTTTGAATAAGGAAAGTGAAGTTTGTTTA
The DNA here is from genome assembly GCA_034509185.1 of Euphonia xanthogaster. Taxonomy (NCBI): domain Eukaryota; kingdom Metazoa; phylum Chordata; class Aves; order Passeriformes; family Fringillidae; genus Euphonia; species Euphonia xanthogaster. The sequence goes on along the minus strand of JAYDZK010000056.1, from coordinate 64,773,404 downwards.
AGCACTAGTTTAACCAAGTGAGGTTCAGAACTTGGTTTGGAACCTGCATAAGACTAGGTGCTGGTTAGCCAGGGGGTACAATTTGCAGTATGTGGCAACATGTGTTACTTCTGTTCAAAAGGCTTTTTGTTTATCAATTAAGGCTCAATAGGTTTTTCCTTTTGAACAAAATTATGCAAATTTACTGTCTTCTGACATCAGGGAAATGCTTGTGAAGTCTTCCATTTAGCAAAGTGCCAATAATTAATAAATGTCTTTTTCAGTTTGGGCATTTCTGTTAACAGGGTACAGCCACTATAGCAATTAGTGCATACTAAGGCAGGCATGAACCCACCACCCTTTAAGAGAGAATTTGTGACCAGCTGATGTGGTTTTAAGTGCGTGATGCTCCAAAAAGGGTTAGCCCTGCCCTCCCTCTACTCACAAATACTGAGAAGAGAGTCCTTATTTTGGAATTTCTTTCCTCATCCTCTGTGGACAAATGTGATCTGCTGGGACTGGCGTGGAAGTCCCCAAGGCAGCTCAGAACACCAGGGCCTGTGGCAGGAACAGCCACTTTGGGGTCAGCAGAGAATGAAACTCCCACGAGCACCCGCCGGATCCCCCATGGGTGCTTATCCCAGCTGTAAATCTGGTGGGTGCTGAGTGAACTGGGTGTGAGTGGGTGATGATCCCTGAACCCCAGAGAGACTTCTGCTGTCCTTTGTCATGTGTTACCACATGAGCCTCCCTTCATGGACACCCCGTGGAAGGGACCTGCTGGACAGATGAGCACTGCTGGTGGATCTTGCCCTGGGTGCACAGCCTCATCTTCAGCAGTGTGGGATGGCTTCAGGCCCAGCCAGGCCATCTGTATCTCTTAGAGGCTTTAAATAAGTCCTGTAAGTCACCCATCACCTCCAGGCCACGCTGCTGTGAGAAGGGAATTTTGTGTAAAGCATTCAGCCTTCTCCTGCAGGCTGGCTCACCTTGGCACTCCGGGTGCACAGAGGATACCCCTTACCATCAAAGCTCCCAAATAAACAGGAGCAGGGGCTCTGTGCTTGCAGGCAGCCTGTCAGGCTCTCACAAGTGCAGTTTCAGTGTTCAAGGCTAGGCTTAATTTAATTTGCTGGGCTGTCATTGGGCTGGTCAGGTTAAGTTTTGTGATCTGCCTGACACAAGCAGCATGTGGTTGGCTTGCCCACTAACATTTAGTAGCTGTGTACACCCACACTCACACCCACCATGCATGGGTACAGATTTCTCTTCTAGCAGCGTTTCTCTCTGCTTGTACTTCAGCACTTTTCTGGTGACACTTTCATTCTGAAAAAAACCACACTTCTGAAGAGCTGCCATAGGAGGGCTCCCGTGTTTAAAGTTTCCAGAGATTAGCACTGGCAGTTCATGCAAAGGGCTTTATTTCCCTTCACTCCTCCTTTCAGCACTAGGGAGGTCTGGCTCACACATACCAGGGAACAAACAGCTGTACTTTGAGCCACTCACAGTGGCTGCTATGACCAGGTTATGTTACACTGAAGGTCACCCTTGATATCTGTCCCATTATATCACTGTTCCCCTGGCCTTCATAATTTCCCAATATTTCCAAACTTAAACTCCTGGAGTGGTAAATTGGATTATATTCCTAAAGAACCACATGATGGAGGCCTGTAAAATGAATTTGCCTAATTCACTTTCGCTGGCTGAAGCAATTTCTTTGCTCCAACTTAACCAAATGGCATTGCTTTACCTTCCTGGTCTTCTTATCAGATAGGACTAACCTATCTGGATCTCTCTGAAGCAGCTGAATGAATCAGGAAGGAGTTCCAGGAATGCTACAACCCACTGGTCTGTTCAGTTTGCCCATGGGGTAAGAGAGCTCAGCTGAGACAAAGGCTCTGACCCAGGATCCTCACAGAAAGGTTTAGCTCCTCAGACTGGTTTAATGAAACAATTTCCTGTCCAAAGATGCAAACACTAAATGCCTTCTTTGGAAAAGGCTAGAAGATAAAGAGCAGAAAAAAAGAGATGTGGAAATGTGAACTTCTACCTTTTCTTTTCCCTTCTTTTTCTGTATGAAATTTTCTAGCACATCTTAAAACTTCTAACACAAGATCTTTTCCATTTCTTTCTCACTAAGTCAGTTTTTCTCTAGATACAGCAAAACAAACTCCATTTATTAATGTGAGCTTGTCCCACAGTCTGGTTTTGCCAAGTCTCGAGCATTAGAAATCCCCTAAAAATCCTTTCCTTCTTATCCATCCTCCTAGCCTTCCTCTCCCACAACATACACAAGGCACTTCCTTAAGGTTTGCTCTGAGATCAGAGTTTCCTCAGGATGTTCAGCCTCAAAGCTTAAGAAACACTGCAACACATTAGTCACCTCCCTCACCGCAGTTCCCAAACACCAGCAAGCCAGATTTCCCAGCTGATGCAATTCATCAGCATTACCCTGACAAGTTTCACTGAGGACCTGATCCATGGCCACTTGCTGGCCTTGTTTTGTGGGTAACCAGAGAGGCACTGTGTGCAAAACAAAAGGGGTGGAAACTCATCCTGCATGCTTAGGGTCATGTGAAGATTAAATTTTTGCTTGGAGTCAGATACAGATAAAAAGGAGGGGATATGTGTGTATGCCTGTTACTGAGATTTGTAGAAATGTGTTGATAATAGTATTACCCTGTAGGAATATCTCTTTGTCTTATATGTCCCATAAATAAATAATAAAAGCACATACAAGAAATGTCAACAGAAGGAGTACATACCAAATGATATTTACTTAATCACATGTGAGAACACTGCAGTGAATATAATTCACCCAAGGTGAATTAATTTTTTTCTTTCCCCTTGTGTCTGGATTTCCAGGTTTTCAATGCCATTTGCAAGAGGACAGTGTGTTCAGCAGAGCTGTGGTGTCTGTCCTGGCATGGGGCAGCTCCTGCCCCTCATGGCACAGGCCAAAGGGTAGGGACTGTACGTGTTGCTTACGCAGTGGTGACATTCACATTCCTCTGAGTAACAACACACTCACATTCCCAGCACATTCCAAGAGATAACTCTAGTGCTGTGGTAAAATGCTATCTAACTCCATTGTCACCTAACTCAGTACAAGCAAAGGGTGGAGAGATGCATCAGAGTAAATCTACAGGGAATCATAGCTTTAAAAAAGTCTAATCAGCTTCCTTGTCAAAGCCCAGCTGTTTTTTCTGCTCGTGTTTTTCTCACTGGATGTTCAAGTTAATATATTTCTGAATAATTTTCCAGAGAATTTTTGTTTTGTTCTCCAGTTTCACAGAATGGTCAAATGGATTTTCCTCAGACTTTCTCCCAGAAGCCATTGGCTGAACACAGTGATGAAAAATTTCAGCCTAGAAAGTAGAACCTGTCAGAAACTCAGGAGCAAGGGAAAACAGTGCACTTGGAATAAAAACTGTTTTGAAGCCTTAAGTACAATACTACGTCAACAGCCATGTGGGTGCTATGGTACAGACATAGCATTGATTTACACACACGTTTTGAAGCTGAGGCAATCAGTGTTAGTTATTTTATGGACCAGTAACACAAGAAAAACAGAAGATGCACACAGCTACGTTGTGCTGCTGGCCTGATTTGACTCACCAGACTTTCTCAGGAAATGCTTGAGTGTGTTTCATTCAGTAGGTGCAGCTGGCAAGCCTGGACAGAGCACCCCTCTCCTGTTTGATGTGGTTCCTAGGGCTTGCACATCCTTTGTATCACACAGGCTCATGGGTGCTCAGGGCAAAATGAAATTGGCTGATGATTAAATGGCAAGCAAATAAGCAGCACCCTCCAGAAATCCTCTGATACTATTGGAACATACAAATCAGAGGCTTTGTGACAAACTCACCTCTCAGTTCTCTCCCTGAAACTACATGATGGCGCAGAGGATGAGAAGGAGCAAATCTAAGGCAAGAAACTTGGTAAGCACTCATGGAATTTAATCCTCTCCTGAGACACTGTCATTCATCTTCTGTACAGGAATCAGGAGGGAACTTGCTTGTAGGGACAGGCAGTAAATTCATTTGGAATCATCCTGGATGTGTGATGTATCCTTCCCATTTTGATTTTCACCCTCTGAAAAACTTCTGCTGATAGGTAAGAGAGGGTTTGCTAACACAGCCTTTGCCATTGGATTGCAGTTCACACTGCTTCATATGGAAGAACTCTGAAGCCTAATTGTGCAAGGACAAGTTGTCCTGATTTAGGGCAAATTTGGGAGGAAACCTCCAAAGCAGTTCATCTAGAAAGCAGATTCAAGCGGTCCCTTTCCAACTGGTTCAGGAAAATATTTCCTTTTCCTTGGAGAAAAGTGCAAAAAACCTGTGTATTTAACAGGCAAAGCATTCACCAGCACAAAAAAAAAAAAGAATAATATTAAGCAATAAAACCTCTTGCCAATCTGAAGAGATGACAAACTCAGAAAGTCCCTTGGTGGGCTGTAGCTCAGCTCACCCAGTCTCTGATCAGTTCCTCTGGTGCTGGAAATGCCACAGCCCTGGCCCGGCCCGGCGGCCACAGGTGGAGCTGCCGGTGCTCTGCTGGGTGTTCCATCCAGAGCAGGGTTAAACAGGTCCAAGAAAAAGAAAAACCACAGTTCAGGGAACTTCTCTGCCTCAGCTAGCTAAAAACTAACTAAAAGCAAAGGAGAGCCCTGTCCTGCTGTCTGTCCGTGCTGCTCAGTGCCCAGCAGAGGCCAGGGGCACGCACTGAAACACAAGAGGGTTCCCCTGAACATTAGGAAATGTTTCTTTGCTGTGTGAAAATGTTCCTCTGAACATTAGGAAATGTTTCTTTGCTGTGTGGGTGACTGAGCAGTGGGCACAGGTTGCCCAGAGGAGCTGTGGAATCTCCATCCTCGGAGACATTAAAAAAACCCTAAATGGGTACAGTCCTGGGTAACCAGCTCCAGGTGACCCATCTTGAGCAGAGGGACTGGAAAAGACGATTTCCAGAGGTCTCTGCCACTTCAACCATTTTCTGAGTCTGGGTTAGTGTTGAAGATAATGCTATAAAATGTATACTTTTGCATTTCCAGCTCCCTGACAGTGATTGATCAGTTCCATGGATCCACAAAACTCATTCCCTCTTCATGAACTGGCTGGCTCCACCTTGGATGGCAAGCAGGGTTAGAAGTCATTCTGAGTTTGTATTCCAGGGAGAAACAAGGGGTAAACCTTGATTGAAAGATGAAATCAAGTCTTTTGCTTACTTTTTTCCACTGCAAAACCGAAGTCTACACTCATCACATAGTGATGTTGACCTAGCAAAAATAGGAGTCCATGTTCATTATGTGTTAAAATCAGAAGTGGGGAGTACCATGAGTCTGACACTTAAATGTGAGGCCCAAAACTGTACCTAATCCAACTCTCCTGTTACCCATACTGTTTGCAAGGAGGAGTCCAAGGATGTTTAGCTCCTCCTGGGGGTTTAATCTCTCCTCATAGTCTCAACAGCTGTGTTTGAAAGTACATGGAAATATCAAGAGAACAGCTAACATCTTGTTTTTAATGTATATTATAGACATACCTACGGCAGTGTGTATAGAATGCATTATAAGCAAGTAAATAATATTTTCTCACCAAATTAAAGGACATTCCTAAGGCAATCAGATGAAAAACTACCTCGTTGCCCAGGTCCTCCTCTAGCCCTTTCTCAGTTACATTTAACTCAGATTATTTAATCAAGGGGTGACTCTTGAGATGGAATGTGTTTCTCAAGCCTGTAATAATTATTTCACTGTGATGAAGTTCATCTTTCATCTTTCAGGACACAATGTTCATCTTTCAGGACACAATGTACATTTCCTAAGTGTTGTCCAGGGATTCAGATGATTTATGAGCAGATAGAGCTCTGACTGCATACAGCCTTTAACATGCCTGCAAGTCCAAGCAGTGATAAGCTGCAAGTGTTTAATCTGGGGAAAGCTCTTGTTGTGCTGCCTAATTAAACCTCTTCTGGTATCACCTTTATTACTCTTGATATCTTGCAGACAATTAGAACTGAAAATTGGTGAGTTCTGCCTTGACTTTGGTAATTGCTAATTGTCAAAGCTTTTTTGGTTCATATTGGAGAAGGTGTTTCATAATTCTGTTAGTAGGGTGGTCACAGTTTTCATCAGCAAAATCCAAATCATGCTTGCTGTTGTTAAGCTATCTGGTGCTACATAAGCCAAATGATAAATACTTTCTCCTGTAATTCTCATTATGCCTTCTCATAATGAAGCAGACAGTGACATAAAGGTGAAACAAGACTTTTTAATTTGACACTCAGTTCTATTAAACTGTTCCTTGAAGCTATGCTTACCTAGAATATGAAACTATGCTTTGCTAGAAGAGTTTCCATGTCTATTATTTTTCTTGGATTCCATAAAACTTCAAGATGGCATTGATAATAAAGCCTGTCAAAAACTTTCTTTAAATATGTGAAGTTTGGTGGCTTTTGCTATTCAATTATCTCTCTGATGACTATTCTTAGGGTAAAAATCTGGTGGGGCCTTGGTTTTCTGGAAAGAACCATATCTTGATCTTTCTTTACTTTCACCTCAGTTCATTAATTCATTTTAAGTCAGTTCTGTGTTTGGAGAAGACTGGAGGGACCCCAAAGCCTTCACAGTTTATGCACATGCTTAGGTCACCCTCGGCATTTTGAATGAAGTGCTGCTTTTAGTGGATTAGAAACCTTCTCTGCCTCATAGGGTTATCAACCTCATAGGGCTGGTGATTTTACTGATAACCTCATCAATTCCAGCTTTTTGTGTCTGGTTTTGTTTTTTTTTTTAGAGATTTTCCTCTTTGCCTGAAACAATAGTGGTTTTAGGTTGTATAAAGCTTTTTTTCACAGCTCTGTTTGTGATGAGAAATGATTCAGGCTTTGACTATGAGTGCTGACTGACAGCATCACTGCTTTTCCATGCTGCTTGCTAGTGCTCCATCCCTTAAGCATGATTTGTCCAGGCTTTTTTTTCTATTTCTAAAGTTTTCTTCTGGTTATTTTTAACAGGTCATCCAGTTGATATAAACTTGTCACTCAGAATTTTGCTTTTCTCAATTAAGTGATTTCCATTGTGGCTTTCAGAAGCCTTTTCAGTTTCTGTGATAGTGCTGACACGTATTTGCTTGTTTCTCCCAATTTTTTCCTCAATATATGGAAAAAATTATTTTTATTTATATATATATATATATATATGGTATACATATATATCTAACATATATGTTCTACATACATACATACATATATATATGTAGATATGTATGTATAACATATATGTTATATATGTTTTACTGCTTCTTTTCCCAGAAAACACTTTTGAAACTTAGATATTAGGTTCAGCTTGCACCTCTTCTTCCACAGAACTTTCTCTGCCTTCACTCATCAAACTTCAGATTTGTTTTTCCAGAAAAAGGTTGCAATTCTTAAGGCTTCCTCAGTATGATCACAACAAAGATCCCAGGCCAATTACCTATTAATTGGACTGATCTAAAAACTCCAAAGTTTTTCTTTGGTTCAACTTTATACTCCTTTTCTTATGCTTCTTTGTTAACTGTTTTTCCCTCTGTAAAATGTTTCAGTTTTGAGGATTTATTTCCCTTTTTAAATTTAATCTCAAAGTTACCATACATTAATGAGGTCTGCTTTCCCATCAGCCCTTGTACATGCTCAAACATTCCTGGAGATCTTCTGTAGTGAAACTTCAGTGAAGTTCTCTGGATTATTTACAGCTGTCTGTTTTCAGGGGGCTGACTTTACTACGAAGCAATTGGCTGCTCACCTTCACAGCTGCTTGTGTAGTCCCAAGAAATGACAAGCCTGTAGGGACAGAAGCAGCATCATAGACAGTGGGAACACCTCTCCAAGTACAGCACTGGTGCAGGCCAGCCTGGGATGTTTGTGGAACTTGAGTGTGAGGAGATGATCTGTCACTGTCATATTTTCTGGAAAAATCCCTTCGCCAGGATTTCTTCTCATGGGAAGCTGAGAAGCCTCAGAGAAAAATGAAAACAATAATTATCTGATTGCTTCCCTGTGTTTTGCTGCTTTGGAATGTGGTGCAGTGTGAGCAAAGTGGCTGAAAGCTCCTCACAAACCAAACTGTGAAAAATGCCAATCACTTGTTTTTAAAATTTTAAAAGTTTAATAGTAATAAACTGGTTATAAAAATAGTAATATAATTAGAGTAATAAAAATTTGGACAATTTGGATTAGGACAATATGAGACAATAAAAACAAAGAGATACAGATGGTCCAGGTACCTTTTTCTGGGCAAAATAAGCCCGAAAAAGGACACATGTTTACAGAGGATTAAGCCTTAAAAACAACAGCCTGTTGCATATTCATACACCTCATACATGATGCATAAATTCCATCCAAACCCAGGATTCTCTCTGGTCAGCGTCAGCTTCTTCCTCTTAATCCTGATGGCATCTTCAGGGCTGAGCAAGGCAGGATGAAGTTTGTTTCTTCTGATAAGAGAGCAATAAATTCTTTTTCCCTGAAAGATTTAGGTGTCCTGTGGCTGCTACCTCGGTGGGAGTACCTCGTTCCTTTCTTAAAGCAATACACACACATACATAGGTCCTATTTTAACTACAGAAGTTACCTTTTAACTACAAAACTACATTTGCCATACTATTAAAATGTTAATACAGCACTTCTAATCAATACAACATAATACATATAGTAAATATCTGTGTAGAGCCACATAATATGCACTTTTCACAAAACTCATCATTGCTCTTGACACTGCATGTGAGAATTAAGTGAGGAGGGCAGAGTCTGTGGCAGGAACACCTCCCTGCAATGACAGATCACTTCATCACCCACTTCAGAGAGCAGAGGACAGAAACAGCTTGGCAAGGCACACACACACAACAGCTACCAAATGCTGACTCAGGCATGAAAACAAGGCAAAAAAAAATTCCCTGAATTATTTCAGAGAAGCTGACAGAAAGTGGCTTTTTTGAGCAACAGCTCAGTCATCCAGCTGTGCCAGAAATACGACTCCACAACAAGACACTGAAGGGCTGGGATGTTCCATTACTGAGATTCCAATTAGCTAGAACGGGGATGAAATTGGTTAATTCTTTAGCTGATTCAATCAACAGTCTTTACATTTAAATGCCAGACTAGTAGTCATCTCAAGCATGTTCTCAGCTATGCACTTGTGACAGCCTGAGGATGAGCCAATTCAGAAGATTTATCCAGTGAAGCTGATCAAGAGCTGGTTGACACACATAATTTAATTTCTATTTTCGCTTCTCTCTTTTTTGTCAATTCTCAATGTGTTGAGAATTCACAGCAATTTACCCATCAATGCCAAGACTAACTACAATTAAAACACATAAAGATATTTCTTACATACATACAATTACATTTCCTACTTACATACAGTAGCAAAATCTTTTAATTTGCATTTTTCTAGAAATCTAGGCACGTGACCTCTTTGCTAGTTTTTGTAGCTAGCTCACTGTGGTTATGAACTCACATAGCTGGAATTGTCCACTCAGTTCACACCATGAGTCACCTTAGTTATTAAGTCTGGCTTTACTGGATGAGCCTGAAAGAACTGGGAAAAAATTACATTGAAAAAATTACAAAAAAAACTGGCAACTGTAAGACTTTCTCCAAGTACATGTCCTCATGTTTTGGGGAATATTTGAACCTCAGGATTTGCTAATCCACAGACACTTGCTCCTCTGTGATTAAAGTAGATTGCAACAGTTGGGACCAAATACTTCACTAAATCCTTTATTTGTTTCCCAAACATGAAATGTTCTCTTCTGTCCTGTCAGTTTTACTTATGCTTTGCCTTCTTTGACTACAGCCAGAGAAAACTCTGCAGCTGCCACCTCAGCTCCTCTGTCATCCCCTTCTTCTGCACAGTCATGCTTTACACATCACTTGCTATTACTACATCCTCTTCCTTTGGCACAGCAACAGATCTGATTTCATGATCATATGAAATCCTGTGTGAGCTCCAAAACTAAGCTCAGGGAGGAACCTTTTCCATCTGCTGTGGCAAACATAAAGAAAACACAAACATCCCAAAACCTTGCTTGTAACAACATAAAATTTATATACATCCTGAGAAGACCTTAAAATGCAAAAATCGCTATTAATAAAACTTTAAATTATTTAACATCTTAACAATACTGATGAAGATTCCTAACACCATGTAGACAAACTTAAGTTAGAGTACCCAACCATCCCTCTGAGACCTTTTCAGTTTTGGAAAAATAATTCTCGTTTGAGAAAAAGTAACATTTCATTTTCATAAATATGAAGTAATATTTCATTTACAAGAAATGTGGTGGTAGTAAATAAAAGTGTCATTTACATCCATTTTATTAAAGAAATAATCTTTATTATTTAGACTTTTCCATCAAAACAAGTTTAATGCTTGTCAAGTATCAGTGGTTAAATAAAAATAATATTAGGAACAGCTACTAATTTCTGAGGCAGGGTTTTCTTGTTGTAGTCACAGACCTTTGAGATGGTACAAACACAGAAGACTAACATATCTACAAAGTTCACCTTTAACTTAGAAAGAGCCTTAACAAGAGCAAAAGTAGTGTAAGTTGGAAGTGTTTCAGGCCAGGCTGGACAGGGCTTGGAGCAACCTGATCTAGTTGGTGTCCCTGCCCATGGCAGGAGAGGGGCTGGACGAGCTTTACAGTTCTTTCAACCCAAACCATTCTGGGATTCTACACCCCAGAAAATTTTCAATCAGCAATTTCCATCTTTCACAGAATCCTCTCCTAAATGTTACACTAGAAATGTGGACATTGTTGGAGTTGTCAGTGTCCTGACCAGAAGCAGAAGATGGTACCAGGAGCTAAAAAGGTAAATGTTCTTTGCAACCTTGGTTTAAACTCAGAAGCAGGAAATGGTCAGGGCCTGAGGATGTCCTTGTACTTCCTAGTTTTCCTAGTGGAGACTTCTCCTGCTTTCTATACTGGGTTCCTGTATAGTGTTCAGGTAGCTTGTGCTTTCCCTCAGAATCTATTTCCATTACCAGTAGCAACATGCTAACACTGACTTTTAATATTACAACAATATTACATCATTACCACAGTACTGCATTGATGAAATTCAAAGAAGTGGGATCTGAAATGACTGATGGTTCTTATCATATAAGACAGCAAATATGTGTACTTAAATTCTCAAACCCCACTTCAGACCTCCATCAGAGTCACTTTTATAATGCTTATCTTTTATTCTGTTTTTTAAAATTGGCAGATGAACTTCTTTTCTCCTTGGGAACTGATCCTACTAGATAATAGTGGAATCAGATTGTTTTTAATATCTGCTTTCCCCAGTTACACAGCACTTCTTCCTGCATGACACACTGCTTCACCATTTGAAACAGAAAACAGTGTCTGCTTTTAGGATTACTGTTTTCAGATCTAATTTCAGTTTATCATTAAATCTGCTATAATTTATCTCCACTTGTTCACATTGCTCTTGCTTCATGTTCTTAAAAACCCACAAGAATTAGTTCTGATTCTACCATATGTAGTTTCAATTTTCAATTTCTTTTTTATTTTCTTTTTCCATCCAAGAGGGGATAATGTGTAGCGCGATTCTAGGATTTGACATTTGTGGCCACCCTAACAATGTTTTTCAGCCTGTACATTAAAACTGACTCCCCATTTTAGCATGTATGACCTAGAGAAATAGGTAAAATACCATTGTGAATGTCAAGTGTCATTATCTCACCATTCAATTTTTATATCCCACTTTCCATATAAAACTGATATAAAACCAAGGTACCAGAACAGCCATCATTATAAATAGATATATTCAAATGTGTAGGCAGTGTTTCAGTTTGATATTTTAGTTATCAGCATGACCTGTAAAAGTGATAATAATGGAAAAATTCTATTTTGAAACCTGTGATATCAGAATGAAATATTTTTCCAGGTGGCTGCAAGCATGTATAAAAAGTTCTTGTTATTTCACACAACCAAGATTTTTTCATGTAAATGTCAGATAGCAAAAAATAAAAACTTTACTACTGGTATGTGCTTAACCATCATATTAATAAAACCTAATTTCCTTTTATAAAATTCCACTGACAAAAGCAGAAGACTGTATCAATCCAACATAATCATTGCAAAAAAAGTCCAGTGTTCATTAAAGAGCGTGTTGGATATCATCCAAGCCAGGGGATACAGAGGCAACTATTAGAGCTAGTTATATATGCTTCTTTTAAAATAGTAAAAGGATGACAGCAGAGTAGAGCCTTCCACTGTGGAAGGACATGCTCAGTATCTCCACCATAACACACATGGATTAGATTTTCTTTATGCAAGAAATGCCCGAAGGATCTAAGGGAATGTTAAGTGCAAACGAGTAAAATCAGTGTTCCACCATGAATGCTTCTCTCCCAACCATTCAATTTCCACAAATAATACTATATAACCCATCAAACATCAGATTTGTTTAAAAACCTTCTGCAGTTCTTTGATGCTGTACATAATCAATTTGCAGAATATCAGTGCAGTTACTCATGTTTGTGTTTTCAGGCTATTTGGAATGCAAAATGAAACTATCCTCCAGCTGCACCTGATGTGAAAAAAAGAAAAAATTATAAGGAAGATAAGAAACTTTGCTTTGATGATTTCTCATTAGGAGTTTTGCTTACTAAATGGTCACATCTCATCATCCTCCTGCTCTTGTTGGTGATGTGGGATGCAGAATGCTGACTCAGGTGCACGTGCCCCAGATTCTCATGGCATTCCTTACTGCCTTTTTGCTTCCGTCTCATTCCTGCTTTGCTTCCATCCCAGAGCTTCCAGTGTTACCCAGCACCTCTCTCACAGTGTGACAGAAATGTTGAAGCATTATGAAGTACAAGAATTCACAGCACAGCAAGTCCTTAGGTGCACCAGGCTGAGCGAGGCAGAGCCAGCACCACACCTCATCCTTGCTGCTCTGGTGCCCTCTGCTGAAGTATCCACCTGCTTGGCTTCTGAGTCACTGGGCAGGGACAGGAGCCTCTGCCAAGTGCCATATGCTGCCACCTCTTTGTCTTGATATATTTCCATTTCTGTCCTGTCTCAACAGAAAAGCAGAGTATGACTCTTTACTTCCTGTCCTTCCTGCAGTGGTACTCAGGCTTTGTTATTTTTGAAATTTGTTCTTTTCCTTCCTAACATTTCTGCATCACATTTTACAACAGCCTTATATTGAGCTTCAGAAGATTACTCATGAGTTGAGATGATAACAACTGTAAGAACTACATTTTATGAGAACTCCTGTGTGTGTGCATATAAAAGCATTAATCACTTAAATGAACAACGACATTTTTGTTCCTTTCTCGAAGATTTTCTCATGTGCTGTAAGAACGGGGGAAAACAAGAGACAGGTAAGGCCACACACTCAGCACAGCTTTTCTGCAGTAAGTCAGGACTTTTGTTTGGCTGCACATAAACAGCCTTACTCTCACTTGGCAGGGATGCCTCAATTGTAAAGGCTGTAAAAACAACTTCTCAGGCTCACATAACAAGCAAGATGAGGAACTGTCTGGTCTCCTGTTCCAACCACTAGACCTTGTGCACCCTCCACACTCATGCAAGTTACAGTGATTACATTAGGACTAAACTGCCATCTGAGTAATTTTTCCAATGGAATTTACCAGGCAAAGCACTCTTACTACATGTAGAAGGTGGGATTGTCTTATGTCTCTGCAGTCACAGCACATTTCTTCAGTAGAAGATGATTTCTTGGAGTTATCCTTGCTTCATATGACCCACAAGGACACCAAGTTTCATCCTGGCTTGGTTTGAGAATGCCTGATGAAAGATTTCTCCTGTGCATCTTCCAACAAATAGAACTCTCAACTCCCACAGGAAATTCAAGGATCAACCTTGCCTAACACATGAAACAAGTCCTAACTGCATAAAACAAGTTTAGGTGTTTAGGAATCAATCCCAGCAGTTTTTAAAGTGTCTTGTTCAGGTAATTGTAGAGGGACATGTTTGACACTTCATCCCTCTGTGGCTTTTCAGAAGAGACCTGTAAACAAAAGTCAATTTTATAATGTATACATACATATATATCTATGCACACACACACATATATATATATATTGCTACAGCTTATATTAATAAACAGTTCACAAAAGATTATTTTCAGTGACAACTTATCAAATGTGTTTAGGTGGGCTGAGATTATTTTTTAGAGATCATAGCTGTATGGTAATTTCCAATAGTCTTTTACCAGACTCTACATATCATGTTCTCTTTCATAGGCACATTCTCCCACATATAACCCCTCACCTTTTTAACAAGAACTTCCTCTTCTACTTTTAATTTTCTTTTCAGCATAATATTTTTAGTTTACTCTCTCTCTCATTACTGTACTGGTGAAAAGTTGTTACACACCATTCCAGCAGTTCAATTTCAGCAGAAAACACTGAAATATGTGAATTCTAAATGTGCATTACAATTTGTTCCTGTTGTGTATGTTCTTCTAGTTGTGGTAAATTTTCATAAAGAGTGACATCATTAATCCTAAAATTTAGGGATTTTTTTTAAAAATTATATTTCAATTACTAATTTTACTTTTTAACTTGCTTAAGAAGACCACAAGTTTTGCAAAAAAGATGTTATCTTTTATCCTTAATTTTTTTAAGCTTGCTTGAAGGCTTTAATAATCTGACATGCCACATGATGCTGCCTACCCTTCTTTGATTCCAGCAAGTGAAGGATGCAGTATTTACAGAAAAACAGAAAGAAAAATCCCTAGAAGTAATCAGTAATTTGAGTGAAAATTAGTAACTACTGCTGGAATTAGCTCTTATTACCAGGCAGAAAGAGATCATGTTTGTGGCTTGGCTAGTTAATTTTTTTAAATCTTATTTTTCTACATAAGCTACTGACATAATTGCTAAATAAACAGAAGTGAAAGGATCAGAACATCCTGTGAGCACAGATGGAGCTTACAATGGGTATACATTTTCAAGATATTAAACTAATTTCATTTTAGCAAGAGTGTGATCAATCTCTCAGAGATGAAGAGCTATTTTTTGCATGCTCATTGAGGCACATGGGAGGCTGTGGTATGAGTACAAGTTTTCATCTGTTAACAAACCTCAGCTACACTGAGAAGCAAACTTTCTGTTCTGTTGGGGAAACTTCTTATTCTGACACATAAGGCCACAGTGTCTCCAGTTTGTTTTTCCCCAAAGCTTTTGGTTTCCTCGTTCCTTTGCTGGGCAGATGTGCTACCTGCATGAAAAATTTGAGCCAGAAAATATGTTATTCATCTTCCTTGTGTAGTTCTCAGTCTTTGTATTTTGAGTGCAGTTGGACTTCAGCAATTTGATATTAGAAAGTTGTTTATGTGGCAGTTTATCACTCTCTCTCCCAGGCAGCAATTTTTCTTATTGTTTCCATTAATACATAGCGCTCTGCAAAACAAAACAAAACAAAACAAAACAAAACAAAACAAAACAAAACAAAACAAAACAAAAATCCCAACAACAACAGCAGCAACAACAAAACAAACAAACAAAAAACCAAAAGCAATGTTCTCTATTTTCATACACAACCACCACCTTCTCTTTGGATTTCCTTCCACAGGATGCACACATGCCTGTTGGCACTTACTTGCATGTTAAACAAACGAGATAAAACTGTTTCTACCCTACACAGATGAGTCCAGCATTGAAAACCAGTTGGAGGCAAACACGGTCATTCATTATTCTCTCAGGTATAACAGCTACAACTTACAAGGTTTGGGAGGCAGAGGCTGACACAAATTGGCTTTGTCTTGCACTTCTCAAGCTTGCAAATTGAAAGGAGAATCCTAGAAATGCAATATTAACTTCTGAAACTCTGATCCTCAGTCTGCCTTCCAGTGTCAGTTGCTAAAAGGGCAAAACCAGAGAGCTACAAAGAACAGAACAGAATCAATTAGGCTGGAAAAGACCCTTTGGATCATCCAGCCTGTCTTGTCACGTTGTTTGGCTGTCTGTTGTCTCCTGGGTGGAAGATCCTTGCTGGTCTCTCTGGAATGGGTTTCTCCTGCTTTTCTTCAGGGCTCTGTCTGTCTGGGGTTAGTTTCCTAGCCTCTGTGTACTCCACCTCTCTTTGCCCCAGGTATTTCACAGGGAGGGCTGGTCTGCTGGCAGAGTGGGATTGCTGATTCTGTGCATCATCAGCTCCTATAAGATCCAGATCTGTGTGGAAGGAGAGGAAGGAAGGCTGTCATCCTGGATCACTATCAGCACCTTAGCAGGAGACAGTGCTGAAGAATTGGTTTGCACCAGGAAAATTCCTGCCACAGCCAAACAGATCTATGTCCAGCATGCACTACTTCTAATGTTAATGAATTTTGGCAAAGACCTCAACAAATAAAAAAACTGTGTCACTATGAAATACTATTCAGAAGACTGATGCAATTCCCTGGAACTCCACAGAGGCTCATTAGCAGGAGAATAAACACACAGCCTGGTCGATTTTACAGGTTCAAAGTTGTTAAAATGCAGATGGGCCCAGGCACAGCTTATATAACCAGGACCTCCATAAGAGGATCTGCACCTCTGAAATCTAGGGAATTATTTTGGGTAAAAGTACAGGAAAGAATAACTCACCTCCTTGGTGGAGAAGCAATTTTTGGTATAGCTAATTTTCTCAGCAGTAAAGGTAAGAAGAAAATCAAGTTGGATGCACCACTACCATCTGAAATCTGTGTCAGGTCCCTGTAATTCTGTATGACTATTAAACAGTGAGCTGTAGCACAGCATAATAAATGGCCAATTCTCATGGTTTTGGAAGTTCCACGTCAAAAAAATCTACTATTATCAGAACTGTTTGGTTGCTCTTCATTCTCCAGTTTTTCTCTGAAGCCTGCAAGAGGTCTGTGCCCTGTTAACCTTGAATCCCCTGCCCACCACTGCTCAGCTGCCTTTTTAGATGTCAGGCCTTACCAGCAGCCAAGTGATGGATATTTTCCTCTGCAAACAATTTCTCACACAACTTCTGATTTTCTTATTCTTGAGAACATAAAGATGAAGGGGCTGCTTTGAGGATCAGGGGTTCCATCACAGACACACTATTAAATATAGTGTATATACAGGGACAACAAGAAAGGCTTTATCTCCCCATGTAAACACAGACTTCCCTGTTTAGTACTTTTATCTTTTTAGGGCTCCCCAAATGAGGACTCCCAATTGCAGCTTACCACAGAAGGGTCTGAAGCTACAGACACTTTGCTGTTGTGAAGGTTCAGGAGCTATTTTATGGAAGATTTTAGGCAAGTCTTGCATTTTTTTCAGGTGGTTAACACATTTGTATTTTTGACCATGTGTCACACATTTTTGCACTGGCCTAATTTTCTTTCTTACAGATAAAACAAGATAAAGATCTTCTAACCTGGCAGCATGAAATGCAAACATCAGAACTATGTAAGGGGAAAATATTATTGACACTATAAAAGGTTCTACTTTATTAATTTTTTTTCTAGAGACCTATAAACTAAGCAACTCAAGGGTAGTGCAGTCATGGCCTACATTAATTAACTGATACATAAATGGCTACAGCATGTGAGCAAGCAATCCTGATGATAAGTTGTGCACTGTGTGCAACACATAAAACAGTTATGCAAAATACATATAGGGAAAATTGATCTGATTGCCCACACTCAATGGTTTGGTAATTTGTATACAGATTTCGACATCATTATTGCTTTTTCACAGTGCCATACATAAGAAAGATTAAAAGTCACACTGATAAGACCTCTTCAAAGCATGCATAGCAATGTGGATTTGTATTATGTGCACAATGAAGTGATAGCTTACATGGCATAGCAGGTCTACAGAATATCACTATAAGCCTAATCAGCTTTTGCATGAAAAGACCTAATCTTTCCAGCCCTATTTCATATAAAAATTATACCCTGAAATACTTACAAATGTAAAAATTAGCCTTTCTTTCAGACCATGACATCAAATTTGAGCTCAGTAAGAATCACACCAGTCCTGTTCCACTCCCCACCCTGAGCCAGGAGAATGGATGCTCCTGTCACCTTACTGACCATTTACTGAGTTGAGCTCCCCGGTTTAGCAATGCCATTGGAGGCCTGACACTCTGCTCAGATATTGCAGGGCAGGGACAAGGAGGCCACAAACAGCCCAGATACTCTTTCCTTGCACAAAGAAAGAATGAGCACAATGTCTGTCCACATTTGGAGTATTTTGTGTAGTCAAACATAGTTAGAATTGGCTGAAATACAGTAAAAATAATTAAATTCATTTTGAGAAATCTGAAAGTGAAAGGAAACCGTTCCCATCAAGAACCTAACAGCCAAAAAAGTGTTTTGCTGAGCCTATCAAGAGATAAGAATGTTGTTTCACATTACACAGGCATGAGACATTGTCAGGACTGGCAGGTCTGGCTGACCATGTCCTCTTCGGGACAACCTCTTCAACCTCTCAGCTGCTCTTGAGACACTGAGGTGCTGGACTTTCCTTCCTGTGGGAGAGAGACATCCTTCACAGCAACGACCCCGTGCCCAAAAGTGGGATTCTGCTTCCTAAAATTGCAAGTATCTGAGGATTGCTCTCAGGTGAAAGCTGCCAGGACTGATGGCTCTGGCTGGCCTTGGCCTCCCAAGCAGCCCCCAAGACACTGGGGTGGAATGTTTTCCTCCCTGTGGAAACACATCACCACCTTTCTCTTCACAAAGAAAAGCAAGGCACAACTTCCCAAGAAATTTCTGGGATTCATATTCTCTGAACGTCAGAGAAAGGAAAAACAATTCTTATCTCATTTGCTGCACCTGTGTTTGCTCACAAGTGGAATGCATTGTGGAAGATTGTTTACCTGAAGGGAATTGGTAATTGGATTCTGGTGTGAGTGTTTTGAT
>JAYDZK010000056.1:64720258-64749269 GCA_034509185.1 Euphonia xanthogaster | reverse complement strand
AATGGAACAATCACCTGTGGGTAAACAATCTCCAAACACATTCCACACGAGCACAACACAGGAGAAGCAAATGAGATCAGAATCATTTTCCTTTTCTCTGAGGCCTCTCTCGCTGCCTTTCAGCTTTCCAGGAGAAAAACCCTGGGTGAAGGAATCATGTTCAGGGAATGTGAATGCCGTAATCATACAGCACATTGTACATTTTGGGGAGATTAAAAAATCCCTGAGTTTTAGTATAAGTTAGCATCCATCAGAATTAATGCAAACAAGAGTCCTGACTATTAAATATTTGCTGTAATGTTTTTGAGATTGAAAGAGGAATTTCTAGGTCTGTGGCTATAACTATAAAGACCCTGTAAGTACAAGTAGGCCTTGAGCCTGCTGATGGCCTTGGGGCCACACATTGCGAATCACCAGTGCAGATCACACTTCCCTGTGGAAGTGGAGGACAGCCCATGCATGCCCAGTCTCACTCATCCATCTGAGTTTCCAGAGGTTTTCAAACGGTGTTAAGACCTTTGCCAAGTCTTCCTTCTAGTTTAAATAATCTGGGTGACAGAGATAGTGCTAAGTGTAGGCTGGGGTGAGCCTCCCAACAGCTGCAGTGTGACAATAAGTCTGCATGTGCTCATAGCAGATTTAATAAAGTTTTTTTAGCCAGGAGTGAAAACACAGAAACTGCTGCCCCCTCCCATCCCTCTTTATACTATATCCCAGGGATATCAGGATATACTGAATAGCTGAGTACTGATAAAATACTGGTGTGTCTGAACCCAGGGTAAGCTAATTTTAGTGTTGTTCTATTGTACTTGTATTACAAGCTCTCTTGAGAAATCTAGACAATTGTTTGGGGCTACACTAAGTAGAGGCAAGAGCACTGGAACAAAGAGATTTGTTTTGGGTGGTTTTGGTTGTGTACTGTTCAAGCCCTCTTTTACAGGAATGCTTTGGCATTAAGTGGCCAGGTGGTGTGGGTTCCTGTGGGAGGCAGCTGTAACAGAGCACAGGGGCCTGATGCAGTGTTCCTCTCCTCTTTCCTCAGCGTACCGGGGACACGAAGCCCAACTTCTTCCAGGATTGCCTAATGGAGGTGTTTGATAATTTAGAGCAACACATTCAGAACCCTGTGGTTCTGCAGTCCATCCTGAGGCTCATGGAGAGAGGCACAATGGTTCTGACTACAAACTATGATAATCTGCTTGAATTATTTGGTCAGCAACAGGGTAAACCTATGGAATCTTTAGACCTTAAAGATAAGGATAAGGTACGATGATGAGAGGAGTAAAATTATTAGATTTAATTTATGACAAGTCAGCACATAAGCTGCACTAAAAGATGTTTTCCTGTTTAAAGAGTCAAGACTAAAAGTTGTTAATTGTTAAAGCATGTCTATAAATGACAGCAGATGCCCAGACATTTCTTTTACGTATCTCTTTATTCTGAATAATCTGGGAACAGTTACCAAGGAGAATTTCAGTGACATGTTTGCCAGCCAGTTCCCTGCCATTTACTGGAAAAACCCACAAATTATTTAACTTGTGTAAAGTCATTTGTTAAAATTCCAAATGGAATTTCACCTGGCTGGTAGTTAATTTGCTGTTCATACCTTTCTGTCAGTGCTGCTGGAACTTTCTTCTTGGTTGACTGGCTGTTTAACCCAAGAAGCCAGAGACAGCTGCAGTAGCAGCCATCACCTCTTTGTTATGATTTAAAGTGAGCTGTGTAATTGGTAATTACCATCTCTTGCTGTAGGAAAGTGCAAAAGGAGTTGGTTTTGCTTTAAGTGGTTTATAAGTCAGTTCAGCTGTATGGTTTTGCAGATTCATGGTGAGTGTGGTATATTATAACAAAAGGATGTATTTTGCATGATGTGCTTTAGGTTCTTCAGTGGGCAAGGGGCCACGTAAAATATGGAGTTCTTCATATTCATGGCTTATATACAGATCCCTGTGGAATGGTGCTTGATCCCTCAGGATATAAAGATGTTACTCAAGATCCTGAAGTCATGGTTTGTATGATCTTTAAAATTTTTGCCAAACAGTTTTCTTTAATCACTGCAGACAAGATATCTAAGGCTCTGTGGGATCATATAAATTAAATACTTGGGGACCAGAGGAACTATTCGGAATTATTGAGGAAGATGGCTCAGATGCAAGGCCAGTCTGTGCCCTTGGCTGTGTAAATCACAACCAAACCCCTCTGCTGGATGTCACAGTTTGTATTTATCTCTGGAAAGAACAGGAGCCTCAAAATACTGGACACCAGGACAAGGATTCATCATCATATGATTGCTGGGTTTCTTAGGGGTTTAAACTGGTACCAGGATCCTGGACCAGTCGTGTTAGCTGTCATAGGAAGTCAAACATCTGGTCAGGAATATTAATTTTCCATATTTAGAGGTTGATTTACAATATTCTGTCACCCCAATTCTTTCAATTTAAATTCCCTTGCTGGCAACACTTACATGCCTGTTTAAATTCCATGGAATGGCTGGGGCTGGAAGGGACCTTAAAGATCATAGTGTTCTAACTCCCATATTTGTATTATAATTTTGCCTGTTTTTATGTGTAAGAACAATGGTTTTGAAGTGTCAGTTTGGCCTGGTCCTAGAACATTTGCTTTTTTCAGGTCACTAGTGAGGTTCTGCTCTGCTAGTCCTTTTCTGGCTGATGTATTTTAAAAGTGCTGACCTTGGCTTTTGTCTGCTGAAGTAAATGTGGCTCTTCTTTCTTTCTGTTCCTCCACAGGAGGTTCTTCAGAACTTGTACCGAACCAAGTCTTTTTTATTTTTGGGCTGTGGAGAGACTCTGCGTGACCAGATATTCCAAGCTCTTTTTCTTTACACAGTAAAGAACAAAGTGGATCTAGAACATTACATGTTGGTGCTTAAAGAAAATGAAGACCACTTTTTTAAGCTCCAGGCAGATATGCTGCTGCATGGAATAAAAGTGGTGTCCTATGGGGACTGCTTCCAACAATTCCCAGAATATGTCCAGGATCTGACTGCTCAAATCTGCAAACAGAGAAGTCCAGGTAATGTGGCCTCTTCAACAGCACAATCTGGAGCAGGTGCCGGGCAGTTTGCCCTGCCTGAACAGTGCAGCTGATCCCAGACGCTGACCTCATGGGCAGCTTTGTTGCTTGTGAGGGACACGCAGAGTTGGAGCATGTGGCCAAACTGTAACAAGACAGGTTTTTTTTAAATCTGTGGATTCTTGCAAATTTAATCTTAAATTCTGGATTTGTCTCTTTGTTAGTATTTGGTAAAAATGTTAACATATATTTATGACGTGAACTACTTCAGCTTATTGAGTATTACATTGTCAGAAATCTGACTTGTCAGGAAAAGAGATTAAGAGAATTGAAGGGATTAGCTGATGGGATAAGCTGGTTGAGCCACAATATCTGAGTGAGCATAGAATGGGAAATTAAATCACTACATCCAGTAAGCGTGTGGTTTAGTACACTTAGGGTTGTGAAGAGAATGAAGAGAAACAACTGTATGTCTAAGGAAAGAGATTTCTTTAATGTTTTCCAAACAAGGACAGTTTAGTTTTCGCTTATCCAGAGAACAGGAAGATAACTAAACGACCTTGGGAAGAATCACTATTTGACAGCTCTTCTGTTTATCATTTCAGTGAAACTGTTTTGTCTAAAATTATTCTCAGGTGGTGCATAGGAGGAACCTTTCCCTGAAAAGTGTGTGTCCAAATTAATATCCTGGTTTTTGTGACTTGATGCATATTCCAATTAGACTGCATTATTTTTTTCTTTCCATGAAGGCTAGAAAAAAATATTTATCACACCACTGAGATTTCAGGAAGTTTGTCTGCAGCCTGAGTTGCATCAGACTTGTAAGAAGAGGGATGTTACTCAGGTTTAAAAACCTCATGATCTCATTTACAAGTCAAGATCCCAAACAAAACCATTTTCAGGTGTGCAGAACTGCTCTGTACATCACCAAACTGTCAGGGTTTGTTTTTTTGTGCCTATTTACAAACTCTCTTCTAAAATGTAGCAGGGGGAGTTTAAAAGGGTTATATTAAAGAAATGAGAAATGCAAAACCAAGATAGAAATGAGAAATGCAAAACCAAGATAAGCCTGATGCAGACTGGGGACTACAGGATAAGGGACACAGCAAACCACAAGCAGTCCAGGAATCCTGGAATGCCTTGAGGACCACTTCCTAGGAGAGGTGAAAGAGAGCCCAACAGAGGAGAGGCTCAGCTGCACCTGAGGTCAGGGTTGGTAGGAGCCTGGGCTGGAGTAATCATGTCCAGGTGGAATTCTCAATCTGCTAAATCATGGATGAAGTTGCTTAGCCATATGATTTGAAAAACTCTGTCAACTGGGGAAGTTTCCAACTGACTGGAAAAGAGGAAACATAACCCCTACTTTTAAAATGGAAAAAAAGGAAAACGTGGGGGATGTGGGAAAAAAATGGGCTGGATGGTCACACTCAGGGCTGTGGGCAGTGGTTTTATGTGTGGATGGAAACTGATGTTAGCTGTGTCCTCCAGGAGTCTGTCTTAGCACCAGGACCATGTAACAGCTTTGATGGGGATGTAGACAGTGAGCTTGAGTGTCCTCAGCAGACACCAGCAAGCTGAGGGCTGTGGCTGTAGGGAAGGGGTCACACCCAGAGAGACCTGGATAGCCTGGAGAGGCAGGGCTGTGCAATCACCAGATTCAGCAAGGCCAAGGTCCTGCAGCTGGGTCAGGGCAATGGCAAGCACAAATCCAGGCTGGGGATGAGCAGATGGAGCAGCCCTGGGAGAAGGAGTTTGGGGGGCTGGTGGTGAGAGCTGGACATGCCCTGGCCATGTGTGCTGGGACCCAGAACCCCCCTGTGCTGGGCTGAGCCCCCAGCATGGGCAGCAGGGGAGGGGGATTCTGCTCCTCTGCCCTGCTCAGGTGAGACCCCAGCTGCAGAGCTGCCTTGAACCTGGGGGTCCCCAACATCAGAAGGACATGGAGCTGCTGGAAGTGGGTCCAGAGGTGGGCAACAAAGATTATCAGGGGCTGGAGTAACTTTTCTTTGGATACAGGCTGTGAGAACTGGGGGTGTTCAGCCTGGAGAAGAGAAGGCTATAGGGAGATCTTACAGCTGCCTTCCAGTGCCTAAAGGGGCTCCCAGAGAGCTGGAGAGGGACTTTGGACAAGATCACATGGGGATAGGACAAGGGTGAATGGCTTCAGACTGAAAGGGCATAGATTTAGAGAGGAAGAGGACATGTTTTTGTGGTGAGAATGGTGGGACCCTGGCACATGTTGCCCAGAGCAGCTGTGGCTGCCCCATCCTTGGAAGTGTTCAAGGCCAGGCTGGACAGGGCTTGGAGCAGCCTGGGATCGTGGAAGGTGTCCCAGCCCCTGGCAGGAGGGTGGAACTGGATGAGCTTTAACATCCCTTCCAACCCAGACCATTCTGGGATTCTAAATACAACCTTGCTGTTGTGGGATGGTGCATAAAAGTATAAAAACTTCCTGGATGCTCATGTGTGTTGCTGATGTCTCTTACACTTCTCTAGATGCTGATCGGGTGGACAGCACAACGCCGTCGGGTAAGTAACGTTTTTATTTTCACAGAAAGTTCCATAATCCTACCAACACAAGAAAAATACCCCTCTTATTTCCAAAGTAATTAAGTAATAACTGTGCAGAGCTCTGATTTAGCTCTGAAAGTTTGCTGAACGCTCTTTTTTACTCTCTGGTTTTCTTTTTGCCTAGCAGCAGGTAACTGATGGCCTTTTCAGGTCTATCAAATGACAGTACCTCAGAGTACTCTGGTGAATGCTAATAGCTTTCTACATACGTTTTCTAGAGCTTTTACATGCTAGCATCAATGAGATTTTTGGCTTAGATTTCCAAATACAGGTTTCTGTTCCAAAAGCCATCCTTAAGGGGGTCAGGAAGAGTGAATCTTGAGGTTGTGGTACTGAAAGTGATTTTACAGCTGAGCTGTTCAGGTTGCTTTGTGGTATTTCTGTGAATAACCCAAGCAATAATACATTCCAATTGATGGAAAAGATATACAGTGAAACAATTTAAAAAGATTCCACTCCTGAGAGCTCTGTGCTGCTGCAGCCAACATCAAAGTTGTATAGAAGTATCATTCAGTAGTGCATGTAAGGGCCTTGGGCAGTGCAGGAGGTGAAAACCCTGCTCTTTCCCAATCAAAAAGCACACAAGTTCCAAGACACTTGTGTGCAGGTGTAAAGCCAGAGATTAGTTTTGTAATTTCAATGGGATTTTAAACTTACCTTTCTCTCAACTAAGTTCATCAATCCCAACTTCAATCAAGTCCAATTAGGAAGAACAGAAACCAAAACCTTGAGTACAATTTATTCCAGTCCCTCTTAACATTGGTTTTAACAGTCTTCTTTTACTAATTTGTTGGCACCATCTTTAGGTAGTTCTAGCACCTGTTTACTTCTAGTCCAGAATACAGACCAAGTAAAAACCCAAGAGGATTTGTGCATGTAATACCCCACAACCTTCTGCTTTTGAAGGAATTTCTATTGCAGTTACGTTACTCTCCAGTTACGCTGTATACGTACTTCCAACAGCAGCTTACACCAAGGATTTTGCTGCAGACTTCAGGAATGGTTCAAGTTGGGACCACTGGGGTAATCTATTTCAACCCTCCAGCTCAAGCTGGGGCCTCTGAATAAGGGATCCAGACTCAAGTGTGAACTTCACAGGTCTTAGATTAGCTTTGGCAAAAGGCAGCTGAATCCTGAGCTGAGTCCCTGTTGTTTGTGTCAGTAATAAAGATCAGTTCTGGGGGAGAGCTTGAGCCCAGACATTTAGCAGGGTTAATGTTACATGTAATTCAGAATCCAAATATGAGAACCTTAGGGGACCAGGATTGTGTTTATCTTGCTAGCTGGTGCTTAGAATAAAAAGTACACCAAGCACCTGGATATGGCCATATTAATGTGTTTTCTTTCCCCTCTCTCACCCCAGGAACATCATGTGTGGACTGTGCTAAAAGGAAGTTAGGAGAAAGTGGCACTGATTCTCCTAAGAGGATCAAGCAGTCGGATATGCCCACTCTTGAATGAAAAAACCCCAGACGCCAAAGGCCCACCCCAGAAGCTTTTTAACAGTAGGTGTTTTACATCTGCTGCATGGAAAGTTTTGAGCTGGTATTTTCATGATTTTAAGTGGAATAAAATTGTACATAGTAGCTTTCTCTTTTTCTAAAGCCATACATGTGTCGTATGTAAAGCTTGAGAGTAAAATGAGTCACTCCCCTGGCACTGCCAGGACCACTCTCTTCTGACAGCAGGTCACGTTGTACTGGAGTTTTACAGGAGGGCAAGGGCTGGGTCTGGCAGGTCTTTACGCTCTTGTCACACAATCACCTCCTGCAGCTGCTGTTAAGTGCTGCTTTGGTAAGTGACTAGTCAGGCTCTTGTGGAGCCTGATGATCAGCTCAGAATGCTTCACCTGTTGTTTCAAGCCAAGCAAAATCCATCAATTGCACTGAGGTATTTATGACCCTCAGTAGGGTTTAACTAGTGGTAGCAAAGTCAAAGCCATGCAAATCCTTATCTCAAGGATTTGATTTGGGTCCACAATAGGAAATCCCATCCCTCCCCTTAGTAAGGATCAGCTTACACCCAAGCACTGGTGATTCTTCCCTTGTAGATACTGCTGAACTGTAGCTTGTCCAGCAGCCTCCTCTCCTGAGAGCCCTCTACTGCATCCTCAAAACCAGATTCTGAAATAAGGCACTGATGCTGACTCATGCCTCAGAGTAAATTATTTTATTCAGTGAAGTGTGGCAATAACACAAGTATTTGATGAACACCTGTATCCTGTGAAACATGTTACACTCCTGCTCAATCTTCCTCCCTGAGGCAGGATCCTCACAGGCCCAGCACAAACCCAGGGCTCACAGCTACAAGGTAGGTATGTGTAAGCAACCCAAAGGACAAAAGGAACCTGCTCTGAGCACAAGATAAAATTGTTAACAGCCACAAACCAAGGGAAGCTCTTCAGCACACACAGGAACCAGATAAAGTGGAACCAGATAAAGTAGAACCAGATAAAGTAGAACCAGATAAAGTCATTCCAGCTTTCAGTTTTCTTTACCCAACTTCATTAACTTTAGATGAAAAATCCATTAACTTCCATCTGCTTAGATGAAGAACAGCAAGCAAAGTAACTTCAGTGTACTGGGACACCTACATAATAACATTACATTTTTATATATTCATATATATATATATATATATTTCATTTGCCTCTATAGCATGACTCATTCTTTCCACTTTTGTACGAGGTGAAATAGCTCACAGGTGAAATTTTTCAAGGTTACATCACTCTAGAGCTGCATCCCAAGTTTTTGTACAGTTAACTAATACTTGTGTAAGGTTGCAGTGGAGAACTGAAGTCTGATTGTCACAGAAGTCACCCAAGAACACACTCCAGTACCTTACTGTTTTAGAAAAGAGGAAATAATCCTATTCTGAAGGCAAATAGAGGCAGCTACAGCACAAAAGGTCCTGAGTGGAGCAGTGAGCACCTGAACAGCATGCGGGCACTGTGGACTTTTCCTAAGAAAAACAAGAGGCTTGTTCTTTGGGATACTCTACTTATGGAAATGAAGCTGCAGCTCTTCTTACAGCCAAAATATTTGGAATGAAAGCTTTGGGTACCAGTGTACACACCACAGAAATAGCCTCAGGCTCTGACTCCTTAACAAAACTGCATCAAGGAGTAGCAGCTGATTGCCCTAATACTTTGCAAAACTGCTTCACTTGAAAAGTGAACATTTCCCTGTCAACCTCTAATAGCCACATTCAAACTCAGGTTTGTACAGTCAGGTGTGAACCCAGTTCCTGTTGTCACCTGGCCCTGATACCATCCATGCACTATTGGAAGAGAGAACTATGGCTGGGCTTCTCTGCTGTGTCCTGCTCTTCCTCCTCTGGGTACTCGGTAAGATCCAGGGTCAGGACTTGGCTGAACATGATATCATTGTGCTGAGAAGAGGGAGGATCAGAGCATGTAACACACTTCTGGTACTTGAAATAAGCATTTCATAACTATGAGATGCAATCATGAGCTGGAGCTCCCCAAAGGATGTTCCCCAAAGCTGGTACCTGCACAGCAGGACACACCCAGCCACCAGCTGTGTGCCTGGTTCACTGGAGCAACACTTCAGGTGTGACCCAGCACTTCCACAACCCCATCTGCATTATTTACCCATAATTAATTGTTACCTCAGGACACACTCCAATCAATGCATCTGCCTTGCAATAAAACTCTTCCTTCAGGGAAATAACTATCATTTGGAACTGTTCATGTGCCTGTTCTCTAATGAAACTTGAGACCTTTGGAAAGAAACCAAGTATTTCAGTTAGTTCTGGCAACCTGAAACAATGCTGTGATTAGGGAATGGTGAGGGAAGAACTGAGATGTGCTAGCTGCAGAATTCCACCATGATTGCTAAAATGAGAAAAAAAACAGTTTTCAAAGCCAGATATTTTGCATGGTTTTAAGACAACTCCTCAAGTGTTCTGCTTTTTGAAAACATTTAAGAAAATAATGGTTCATTCCAGTGAATAAAGCTATAAAAAAACAGCAGTGACAATGAATAACAATTTTACTTTAACTTTTAACTAGAAAGGAAGGTGGAAATCCCTAAATAAGTTTTTTTTTAAAGTATGAAAAGTTTGCTACTGGCTGTATAATAATCTTAAATTAGTTCACTGCAGACAGCAGCAAGTTTCTCAATGATAATGCAACTTAAAGGTACAAAGTTTAAGTTATTAACTGGTGAGATTACCACTTACCCCAATATAAATTATATGCTGCATAAAGGAAAACTTTAATGAGTCCTCTGCCTGCACAGTTCTATCTACCTGACATGGAAATTAATTTTTTACCGGAAGAACTGTTAGTAAGTTACAGAAAGAACTCTTGTTAGCAAGTTACAAACTTCACAGTAATTTCAGAGTATAGTTCTAATTAGTGAGAAATCTGCTTTACTACGTCATCAATCTGGAAGAATGGAAAGAAACAGATTAATTTCTTAGGATAAAAAATAGATGACAGTGAGCACCAGCAACAATCTTTCACAGATCAGTTTTGCTCACTTGCAGTATTTAATTTTAGCTATGTTTGACCTGAGTAATCCAGGTGCATAGAGGCAGGATCACCTCTTTGTTTCCAGTGTTTTGACAAGAATGGTGCTCAGCACAACCTCAGGCATAAAGGGGACCTCTCTTCTGCCAGGCAGAATGAGCCTCCTCAGGGAGGCAAAGTGCCTAGTGCACTCATTAATCATTATCAGCTCTGGTAATGCATTATAGGTACCTATGTGGAAAGCTGACAACATCCCAGAAATCCTCACCTTCATGCAATGTGTACAGGATTGGGGCATGTCTAACTGCAACAGGAACTCACTTGGGTTACTCAAGTCATCCAGGTAACAAGCAGTAAGGGTCCATGCCCAGCTCCAGACAGAGCCAGAAACACCAGCCAGCCACCCCAGACAGCGGCAGAGATGGGCAGTGCTCATCACCTGACACACCACAGCTTCCACACAGAGCAGAAATGTGAAGTTCAGGAGTAAATGGTGTAACAGCAGAGGAACACCTGGAGTCAGCCTGCACTGCTCCAAGTCACCAGCCTTGAGACATCTGAGCCCAGAAAGAATAACACACAGAAAACACAATACTCCTATTCAACCAGAATACATCATCTGAGAGGGGCCCCAAGTGAGACTCAGAAGCAGAGCACTGTCTGATTGAAGCTCAGCTCATGGAGATGCTGTGTGATGCATAATCTTGTCTTTAATCATGTCACTGAGAGCCAAACCCTAAAACTTCCTTAGGGATCTTCATTATAGCCCCTCTACATCTCATCTGATGCTGCTGAAACACACTGCACAAAGTTAAAACAACCTCAGGGCCTGGGTACCTCTTATGGACTTGCATCCCAAGGATTTAGGGAATTTAAGTTCAGGAACCTCTCACAGTGAGTCAGTAATCTCCAAGAAGGAATTTAATTCTATCTGGCAGGCACAAGTGGTAGAGTTTTCCAGCTATCTATTCCAGAGGTACCCTCCAAGCAAACTCTGGGGTACTTGGCACATCACAGTTAATGCCATCGGGGAAAAACCAAAATACTTGGTGTTTAAACAACTCCTTTTGTTTGTTAGGCTCTACCAAGACTGACATTAGCAGTAATGCTAGTAGAAATACTGTTCTGAAAAAGAATGCTTCCACAGAAGAAAATCCAGGCATATGTGGAGAGCTTTAGGATTCCTCCCTACAAAAAAATCCCCCTCTCAGGGACTGCCATCCACAGCTGCAATCTCTGCTGTTTGTGCTCCAGCCTCAGTTCTTGCTACATTGAACAATTACTGCCAAAAAGGGAAAGAGAAATTAAGAGGAAAGGAAGGTGTTTTAATCAAGAAAAGTCATGTGACTAAAATGACTGGAGCAACAGCTTAATTGGTGCTAACACAAAAAGTTACTAAGCCAATTCCATTAAACACTCCAGTGACAGAATGACTTGGTTTCCACATGCAGACACACTCCTTGCTACTTCTTGGAGCCGAGGAAGCTCCAAGGCCTTACCAGTTCCAAGCAGCACAATTCCCAGGTTCTCTCCAGGTCAGACTGTGCCACATGGGGTTACACAACACACCTGCACACCTTCACACTCCTCGCCTCCTCCCACCTTCACAATTTACAGACCAATCAAACACACTTGGATTACGGAATTTAAAATTTTCCCGTATCTCACAGACTCATTATTTCAGCCCTAAGTCCAATCAAATTTAAAACAGATTCGGTCAGGCTAAACAATCTCTGTATCCCAACACCCTGCAATGGAAGCCACCCTTTTACAGAAGGTACCAGATATTGTCAGTAAAAGAGCAACTTACTTTATCAATGTTTGTGTTGTCCAGTGCAGCATCTATCTCATCCAAAATAAAAAAAGGAGCTGGACGAAAGCTGTAAAAGACAAAGAATTTTGCATTGAGATACCAAAATGTTAATCAGCATTCTAATTACTTACTTAATCCATAAATAAAGTTGATAGTATTTTGCAATATTATTCTTATATTTATTGTAATTAAATAATTAGGTATAATTTAGCATTTATCATTAAATAGACAAGAAATTAATTAGCAGTTAATATTTTTAATTAACATGAAAGTCTACATTGAATATATAAAGTCATGACAGATAAAGAATAAGGACTTCAGCAATGCCTGAACGCTGCATTAGCAGAATTTTCAACATGTGTATAAGCATAACACTGTCTCTTTCTATCACCTTCTTGCCCAGATACTAGGAGAATACCCCAACACTTTTTTCCCCCTGGATAATCCCAGAACAGTTCTCTTACCTGTGTACAGCAAACACAAGAGCCAGGGCTGCCACTGTTTTTTCCCCTCCTGACAAACTGTCCATGGGCATAAAGCGCTTGCCCGGAGCCACGCAGTGAAAGCCAATGCCTTCCAGATAGGGCTCCTCAGGATTTTCTGGACTAAGGAAGGCCTAGAAACAAATACATGTAATTGTTAATAGTGAGATTTATCCAATTATTTAGATGGGTATTTTTTAGGTTTAAATACTGCCTCAGCTAGAGAGGAAACCAGTGAGTTTGCTTCCCTTTTAGGGAAGCTGTTCATCCATTCTGAGAGCAGCAGTATCCAGTTCCCAGAGACAATGGTTTTGTCAACAAACGAGGAACCAAGAGTAACAAAACCAGTATGGAAATGGTGCCACTTATTTGTTATTTCCAGACTTTCAACTACTGAACAAACTTGATTTTATCACCTCTTATATAACTGCTTAGATTTTTAAAATTATTAAACTGTCACACTTCAAAGGCAGATTTTTTTTTTTTTTGTCTGGAAGACAATATATTTGCAAAATTGCCATTTTTGGTGAAAGGTTAGCTTTACAGAACCTAGCTTTGAGCTGGACAAAGACTGCTTGTATTAAAGTCTTTTTCTGTACTTTGTATCTTGGTTCCCAAGGACAAAATTTAAAAGCATTATTTTAAAGGAACCACCATTTTCCCAGCTACTAAAGGTATGATGGGTAAGATCTTTGCTAGATGGTTTATTTTTCTCATTAATAGAAGAGACAATAAAATAATACAGATTATTCCCCTCTGGATAAGCGGAGACAGGCTAGAGAAATTTCCTTACTTAACCCTCATTTCAAATGTCTCCTTTCAGATCACAGACATCATGGAAGAAAACCAAACCAACACACAACATCCTTTAAACATTCCACAATCTATGGAATTTGACATAACCAAAGCATTTGGGAGTTCCCTCTTGACTTTTGGTATTAACACAGGAACAGCAACAATGATAATTGTGAGACATTTTTTCTACATGTTTCTTCAAAGTTGCAAACATTGTATTATGTCTGTTTATGTTTTCTAAATATTTAAATGGGGTACAAGATGCTTCAAAACCTTGTACAAAACACTAGCACTGACTTATGATTTTCAGTTGTCTGTACTAATGATTATTATTAATGTAACTTGATGTGTAAACCAATGTTATTTTAACTGAAGTACTCAATTACATTTCACACTTGTGTTCTGATAATTTACAAGTCTGCTAAAAGCAAAGAATTAAACTAAGCCAAGCTGAACAGTCCCCAGTTCTGCTCACAGATTACCTCTCTCTGTCTAATGTCAGGCATACTTAGGCCTATTGCCTATTCCTTCCCTGACCCTAAACTTCTGTAGTCTTCATTTCTGTGATTTTCTTCTTAAGGTCTCAGACTGTCTTTAGAAACCACAAGTGCTACTTTATTCTAGGTAACAAAGCATCCAGTATGGCCTTCAAGCCCCTGTGCACAACTCACCTGAGCACTACTGTTCCTGCAAAGTTTCTTGTAGATCCTGTCAATGGCTATGGAGGCATGCTCAAAGCACCTGCTAAACAGCTCATATCTTCTTTTTTTCACCTCTTCAAATTCCTGTTTGCATATTCTGGCCTCCTTTCTGCTGTTCTCAAAAGCTATGGGAAAAAAATAAAATCACAGGAATTACTCCTTAAGAAGTGTTTGAGCAAATATAAAGAACAAATGTATACTGGGTACCATGAACAGCATAAAAGAAAATACTTATTGCAGAAAAAGGAACATATCAGTATAGTGTGAGTTTCCTTCCAAATTTCAAATGGAAGACCCACAAACCAGCAAAGTTGTGATGTATTCAAATTGCTCTGTGTCACATTTGTCTGGAGCAAGGAACAATATTCTTCTCCTAATTCCTTCTGGGAACCAGGCAGCCCTAAGCAGCACCAGCACTCACCTGGTACAGTTTCAGAACCCCTTAAGTTTCTTACATTGTTAATATCTTCGAAACTCCCTGGAGATACTAATCATTTTGCAGAAATGCTCATGTATGAGTTTTGGACAACATACACAGTTCCTTCGGCTATGTAAGAAAAATTTAAGCAATTTTAACATTAAAGTCAGCACTTCTCAGAAAGCAAGTAAAAAACAATTTACGATGTCATGTGGGGAGCAAATATCTTCCCAATCATTCAAACTTTATTTCAACAAACTACTCCACACTCAAGTGTATGTTAACAAACTGTTTACATATAATTAAAAAGCTAACTGAGGATGAACACTTGAGCACAAAAAAATACCTTAATATCTAAAATGGGCAAAGCCAGCAGGACCAACCCCAAGAAGCAGAATTTCAATTAGGGTGGAATCACTAAAGTGCCTGACATGAAAGACTCAGTGTTACCGTCTATCGATTCCTGGAACTTGTCCCGAGCTATCAGTAACTTCTCTCCTGCTCTCAGGTTTGGAGCAGCAGTCTTCATTAATGTGACCTCTTTAGATTTGATTTCTTGCTGCATTTGCTTCACTTGATCCTCTATATCTTTATCAGATTCTAGTTCCTAAAGGAAAAACAAAACACAACAGAGCAATCTAATTTGCTTTTAGGCCAAAACATTTCAATACATACAGCAAGCACTTATGGTTTCTGAAACAATTACCCCACTCATTAATAGCTTTAACTTGAAACACAACTGAAAATACCACCCAGGTCTTATTTCTTGCAATGAGTCTACCAGGCCCTCACTCTTCTTCCCCAAGACCTTTAAAAACAGGAAGCCAATTATTTTCTCTCAATTCCCTTTTTAAAATACAACACAGGAACAGGATTAGTACTTCACTCCTTGATTTTTAAAGAGGTTCTCAGTTAATTCTTCGAGATAAGTTCTACTGATGACAGATTCATCCTTTGTTCTGTGCTTAGCCTCTGACATTTAACTATTTTCCTTAAGATTAAAAAGGAAAAAAAAATTACAAAACCTGCTGAGAAAATGTGACCTAATGGGCTGTTAGACAGTGAAGGATGGGATGCCTTGGTCTCTGCAAATACCACAAACAGAAGGTAAACAACCCCCCACAGCCACCCTTGGGTTCTGGAATTTTGAGCCTTAACATACAAAGCTGGAACTTTGAGGCAGAAGGTAAAGGAGGAAAGGGAAAAAGAAAATCAAGGTTATATTAAGTGTCTCAGTTCCATTTTTGTGGTTCAGGTAAGCTGTAAGTTAAAGCCAGTTACATGGGAAGCTGACCTATCTAGAAATCCCACATATCAATGCCACATCATGAGTGCAAAAGCAGAGCACACATACACATGCACTTCAGACTAGCAGTGGTTTTACTAAGTGTCACTTAAAGACTAGGGTGAAGAACAAAATAAACAACAAATAAAATACCTTTCACAAAAATAAAAATCAGACACTCCATCTCTAATAATTTCAGACAAAAGATTACCTTTAGGTCAACTTCTAGGGTGCTGTAGTCTATCTGAATTCCCTCTTCCCTTTCATAGATCCCTGATAGAGCCTGGGTTCCTTGTATTTCAGCTCCTGGCTGTAAGATGAAGGACATTTCAGTTCAGAAATACAATAGTTAACTTTGAAACTGTAAAACAAATTCATTAAAAGATTTTAAAATCAAGAGACAGTGGTAACATGGTACAAGGTATACATAATCCATGGCTCTTCCCCTGGCCCAAATGGAATGAAGAGTTAAGATCTCATGAGCCCAATTAGCACACACACCCATTAAATGAAGATGAAAACACCTGCTAAACTCAGCTTGAGGCTATGTTAAAAGCAACAGCAATCTGTTTATTACATATTCACAAGACTGTACATACTGTCAATCTCCTGATTGGAAAGATGCACACTCACTGATACTTCAATCCCTTCCAAGGGAAGGCTGAAGTGTGTAAGCTGAGGCATTCCTTCCACTCAAACTCAGAAGAATTGAGGACCTTCAGTTCTGCATAGCCCAAGCAGAGAATCTTGTATTGCCTGTCACCTGAATTTCAAGCAGTCATGTTCCCTCAAATCAAACATGTCCTATCTCTCATTATTAAACCCCTTTCCCATCAAGATTTTCTCTCACAATCAAATCTTGCTGGTCTTCTCTATGAGGTTAACTAAGAATCCACATTGTTATTCCTTCTGCTCCCCTCCTTGGTTTCCTCTCTTCCTTGTGCAGAAACAGTGAGAGCTGAGTTCTACATCCTTGGATCACTGGCAGTTCTTGCTCTTTCCCTTCACAGACTTCCCACCCCACCTCACTGCCTGCATTTTGTCTACTGCCCAGTTCACATCTATCCTCCAGCAAAAATACTTTTCTAAGGAATGGGTTCAACAAGACTCCTTCAAAATTCACACACTTGTTTTATGTTCTTCAAAACCCACAGCTCATTTCTTTTGTAACAGTGTAGAAAGTTTATTTCTCCTCACAAGAGGTATGTTGGAAAAAGAGGCAAGATGGAGACAAATAATAAGGGGCAGTCATGGTATAGAAGGAATGTTTCTATTTTAGCCTATCCCTGATTTCTGTGAGTATCTACATCTATTGAACACAAAAGGATGATATTATATACAGAATTTATATTATGGATGATAGACCAAATATGATCTCAACCCTGGCACATGCCATATTTATTTACATTTCGGAACTGACCCTTGTGTATCCTCTTACTTATCTTCATACCAACAAGAAATCTTGTACAACAAGAATTTGTATGTTTCAAGCACAAGCAAAAATACTTGCAAACAGTATTTCTTCCACAAAAATAAAAATAAATCCTTCTTTTGAATGAAACAGACCTGATCACACGAATTAAGTGTATTGGTTTGAAGTTTGAACATTACTATATAAGAGAAAGAGTCCTGTAAGGAAAGAAAAATTAAATTCATGAGGAAGTGCTCCTCCATGATATCTATCTTCTGTAAACACTTTAAGTACCTCTGCTTCACTGATGTCATCCAGTGATCCAAACAGTAACTTGATTTTCAAGTCCTGCACCTTGCACTCAAGCAGCAGATTATGTCTCCTTAATCTCATATCTTCCAGTGAGGTTTCTAGAGCTGCAGCTTCCCTCTGCAACTTTGTGGCTTCTCTACATGCACAAAAGGCACAAAACAACTGAAGAGTGGAAACATCACTGCTAATAACATCCACAGAAAAACAGCATGAAAAATGCAGCATAGAAAACAGATCCCAAGCACCAAGAGGGCTGTTTCTTCTTAATAACCCCCATCAAACATAAAGGAAAATGGTACTTCTGCCATCCCCTCCATTCTCCTGAATTACTCCAGAGGGAGCCTCAATCTCAGAACATTGCCAAGTTTACTTGAAAGCATATTCAAATACCCATCTTTCCTAATTACAGACTACCTCTGTTCTGTTCAGCTCTAGTGAACATGTATGGAGATTTGATCCTTTAACAGGTAACCAAGTATATTTTATCATTACTCTCCCTGAAACAGCTTGATTCTTTACAACCAATTCCTCTGGTAGAATCAAGTTACTATCAGCAGAAACACTGTTAAAATTATACAAAACATAAATTAAGAGGCATACAGTCATGAGTTAATAGAAAATTCCACAAATTTACACAGCTATACTGTACCAATGTGATGGGGTTTTTAAACATAGTGATGACTCCTGATTAAGGGACATCAGTAATAAGCAAGCACAACAGAACTGAAGTATAAACTGTCCACAAAGGAGTTCATTTAATTTAACAGTAAGAGAAAAAAACGACCTGAAGTTAGTATTAGTTTACGGTATCCAACATATGAAAATCTGGAAAAATAACAACCAAACTGGAATATAAAAATGTTCCCATTAATCAGACCCACTGTAGAACTCAAACTGAACTGTGAAACTACGAGGGAACTTCACACGCTGTCAATGAAGCTGTAAGCTACTTCATATTCACCACCAGGGATGAGAGATCTGTGGTCAGAGATCACAGTGAGACCTAAGACTAGGTAGATAATAAAATAATTCTGTATGGTTTATGGGATGGCCCTCTTGAAATACTCTCCTTCACACACTGAATTTAGAAACACTGTTAAACTAAGGCACACTGTAGATGCAAATCACTATGTCTCTAAATAAATCTTTCACAAGAAAACAAAACAAGATCAATCCAAACAAGTGATCAGTAAATCCATTCTAAATGTTATCCCTGTAATCATCTTCCCAGGAGTAGAAGTAGGAGTTACCTATTAAGAGTTAACATCGTCTTTCTGAACTCTTCAACTTCATTTTGGCTTTTTGCAAGCTCAGCTTTATGAGCACTTAGTCTATCCTTAAGGTGTTGCTGCTCTTCCAAAAGTTCATTCACTTTTTTTAGAAGCTTTTCCTCATCCTGCAAAGAAATATTAAGATTTTTAACCTCCCACCAAGAATCTAGATCTGGAACCTCTACTATACAGAAGGAAGGAGTTAAACCTATTACATTCAAATGTGTTACAGAGAAGATCTGAAAGGCACTGGGGGGGGGGGGTTCCCCCCACTTTGTGGCAGTTTTATACATTTCACATTTTGTTTTTTGTTCAAAGCATATATCTTCTCCTTCCATTTTCTGTGAACAAGCACAAGCTTGTTTCTTTAACAAGCACCATCAGCACAGTACAGAATAAAGAACACTGTGAAGGAGGAACCCATACACACTACATCAACTAAAAATCTAAACTGGTTTCATAGCATTATTTCAAATGTATTAGTGGCTGTAAAGTAGCTTACAGATATAAAGCACCAGAGTTGCTTGCTCTTACTCATAAAATCTTTGCTGAATCTGAGCCACATGCTGTTGGTTTTATCTATATTTGCATGCTCCCTTTTCATATCAACAGAACACATTAACTGAACAAAATATAAAATAATACTGTACAGACAGTAATCCAAAACTTAACTTTTTGTAAGCTTATTTTTAATAATAAATGAGCATTCAAATATGGCAGTTTATTCCAAAGCTAAAATGCAATATTCATCTGCATTTTTCTAAGCAACATCAAAGTCAACCCTGATTTAACTCCTTGAAAAATTAATCCACAGCATCAACTACATTTATCCAGAACTGAAACTGAGAGGAAAGAATGTACTGAATTACAGACAGAGAAATTGTTTTTGTTATTACCTTCTGTAGCTTGATAATCTCAGCTTCATCTTTATGAACTGTCTCCCTCAACTTGCTGACTGAGTTTGTTAATTTTTGTAGATGATCACGATTGTACTCCAGCTGAACGTTCAGTCGTGTCTTCTGATTTTCAAACTCCAGTCTAGTCAAGGTACAGGATTTAAAACCATTTCTTACAAAGTAGGCTATTACCTGGGATACTGTATTTAGATATCATTATCTTCTATGTGAACACAAAAATCTGCATTATATTGATTCTACTACACCACATCCTGTGAATATATGAGAATTCACATATATATAGAGATACTGGTTAAACAAATACAATATAGCATACAGCCATATCAATATGGAAAGTGACACCTGAACTTCAACCATCAGTTCATTTTAACATTCTCCTTCTAAGGTACAAATCTGTGGTGCAGTGGCACACGTCTGTGAGAGAAACACTAGCTGAGGTTACCTGTGAGAAACTCAAGAACCTATCTTCCTTACAAGAGTATGTTCCTATACCAAACACCTGCATCTTACACCAAGTTTTCCTTAAGATTTATTCACACATGAGTGACCCTTCAATCTTGGATAGTGCCACTTTTCAATGTGGGTATTAGAAAACTATTTTTTATTTTTTTTTACAATAGTGCTACCAAAATAGTAAATGTTACCTTTCAAGTTTGTTGCAAGCTGTCACTGACTCTAACAAACCTAAACCATAGCAGTGATCTAACTGATCCTTGTCTAACTAATCTATAGCAGTGGCCTAACTAACAGTGACAAGGAGAACCTTCGACGTTCTCCTATGAATTTGTGTTATTTCCTGTGAGGGAGTTTCTCCAGTACCAGTGTGCCCAATCTAATACCAGCCACTGGTTTACATTTTAGTGACAGATACCACCTTCTCTTATCAATCTCCTCTTGTTGTCTCACATGCTCTTGTTCATATACACGAATATTTTCTATACCAATTTCTTCACAGAATTCCTGGAAAACAACATCTTCAACCTTTGAAAACAGAAATGGTACAAAAAATGATTATACCATTTTGCAACTCACAGATGTGAAATATTCAATCACTCCATGCTACAAACTAGATTTTTAAGGTATTTCAAGAAAACACCTAACAGCTACTGAAAAGTAATTTGTACTTTAAATTTTCAAATAACACTTTCAGTCCAAATGCCAGATGTAAGGCATTTGTGATCTACCAAGTGTAACTCCAATCTAAGCTCTTCTTGACAGCACCTGGTCATTCTGAAGACAAGAAGCCATCACAGTGTAACCAGCTCCCTGGTTTTGCCTGTTATTCCCAGGCAACTGAAGAAGAGAAAGCTAGACAGGACACTAATCAGATACACTAGATTTCTTGGAGTTGTAGTTCAGTTCTTTATTTTAATCCTTTCAAGAGATCCGTAAATATTAATTACTATGCCCTGTTTATAGAAAAGTCATAGCAAAAACTCTGCCATGGAACAGCTCATTTCCTAATTATACAGCATCTACTAACAAAAGCATCAGTCAAAATCAATTCTAAAATTTCTTTTACAATTTAAGCAGGCAAATACTAGGTACAGTGTATATGGCTGGACTGAAGAAAGAAATAGCAACAGTCCATTCCTGTAATTTTCTATTTAAAAGTAAACTCAATGGACTGAACAAAATTTTAAGAGAACTCAACAGGTCAAAGCCTGGTATTATTTATACTGTTTTAGTATTCAGGATTTTTTAGCCAGGTATCAAATACTACATCAAACAAAGTTATACTATCCAAGTTACACTACTCTTTGGAAACTGATGATTGGTTCCAAATGATAGCCACTATGTTTTTGTTTTTTTCAGAACAAGCAAAAGAGAAGTTCCTGTATCTGGAATTCTTAGACAGTTAACCATCAATGACTTCCTCAGTGTTTGCAGATGACAGACATCTGCATTCCCTCATGCCTGCACCCCAAGCAAGACAGAGAACAGGCAGCAATTTTGGCTTGTTCTTATACGTAGAATTCCAGTCATGGATTAATCCCAGACTAACTGATGAGAATGGGTCAGAAGCCAGGAACTAAATTACAGATGTACAATACAGCCTGAGTTACTGCAGACAGTGGTGAGGAATGTCTCCTTCTCTAACAATATACATTGACACCAGCATCTAAGTCCTGGGCTCTGCATTTCCCAGAAAAAAACTGCAGTACCATTTTTCTACAGCTTATACCAGACTTCTTTGTTTGACACGAGTAGGAGCAAAGGCAGCTTCAAAACACAGGTAGAGATGAGGTGCCTATTTCTCCAAAAGGTCAATTACTGCCTACTCTAGCAGAACACAGAAGGAAACCCCTCTTGGCTTTACTAACATTCTCTTCACTGAATGCCTTTAGTCTCTTCATGACAACCCTGCTCTGCAATCAAAGTCCACTGTCTGTATGAACTGCTCTGGGGACCACTGGAAGATTGGTAAATTACAGGGAAACTGAGGGATGAGTTGGCCAAAGGGTCTACACAAAAAAACAGCTGAGAAACCTAAGTGGTGGATCACATATCATAGAGAACTTTTCCTGTTGCTGGTAAGAAGCAGACAGGAGCAGATTCTAAAGACAAGACCTGTTTAGTACCCTAACAGATAACCCTTGGTCAGATGGGGATAGAACAAGAGCTCCTTAATCTCCATCACCTACACCTCAAAAGAGAGGATGAGCAAAGAACACCCAAGTTATATCACAGGCCAGCTTCATCTTGCATGAACTGGAATGGAATACAGGTATACAATGGTTTTTAAAAAACCAACAAAATACCAAAACAAGCCCCAAAAACACAACATGCAAAAAACCCAAAAGAACCTTCTTCCCACCCAGCAAAGAAAAAACCAAACAACATCACAAAAAAGAAAACCTCTAGAGAAACAAACCAACCCCCCAAACAGTGAAATAGGAATTTGCTGACAATCATCACACGCACCTCAGCCACTCTCCCAGGGTAATCAGAGCAGAGACAAAAAATCAAGAACAAATACTGGCTACCTCCCAAGAGAAAGGAACCTTCAGACTACGCTATTTTTCATCTACTTCCCAAGCACACAGGCCATCCCCCAGACATGCCACCTGCAGAGTTCAGAACAAAGCCCTCTCACAGGGCTGAGGACTGTTTTCAGCTCTAGAAAGCTGTATATATCAAGCAAAACTTCATCTACTTGAGACATAGATGGATTTGGTTGGTTGGATTTGTGTTTAGCACTTGACAGTCACAGAACTTTGACTCCAAGGAAACCGATTTGCAAAGCCATGACTCATATAAGCTAACATTCTCTGTTCACTACAAGCCTTGTTGACAAAGCAGTTGACAAAGTTGAAAGTTGTCCAGTTCTAAACATCAGTAAAACTTAAGCTTCTGTAGCCTAATAGCATGAGCTCTCAAAGCTCTGACAGAAGGCATTACCTCGTTAATTTCTTTCTGAAACTCTTCTATTTTTTCTTTTCTTTGCACTATTCCTTCATTCAGCATATCACGCTGAGCCTCAATATTTACCAGTTCACTTTCCAGTTTTGATTTTTCCTACATGGAAAGGAAAAAGATGTTAAATTTTCTCAATAGGATGATCAACTTTCTAGAAATTAAGGAACAGCTCTGTTCCAGGTTAACAGTTTTTTTTCTGATTGAAAACATTACATTTCTTCTCAAATGCCACTTAGCCACTATTACTGCCAATCTGCATATAAAAATTACAGTTTT
Source organism: Euphonia xanthogaster (assembly GCA_034509185.1). Classification (NCBI taxonomy): domain Eukaryota; kingdom Metazoa; phylum Chordata; class Aves; order Passeriformes; family Fringillidae; genus Euphonia; species Euphonia xanthogaster. The sequence continues at coordinate 64,726,069 of JAYDZK010000056.1, read as the reverse complement.
AACAAGTGGAAAAGCAAACTAAGTACCACATAAAGTGCACTTTGACTTACAGACTTCTGAAGGCTACTAGATGATAAACCAAGTTTAACAGAAACACAAGTTTTAAACCACAACAGAAAAAGCCTCATGTAAAGTACTTTGCAATCTTTGTTTTTTATATTTTATCAATTCCTCAGTTGTAACTGCTGTATGTAAAACTTTAACTGAATTAAAAACCTATGTAAGGAAATAGCATTACTTGATCAGTATTTGCAGTTAAAACAATACAATTATTAAACACGAAAATTATAAAGATTTAATACTATACCATGAAGAGATTGGCAAGATGCTTCTTTTTAATAAGGTCTAATTCACTCTGTGAATATTTAAGTCGTGTCTGAGTTCCTTGGCACTGAGCACGCAACTGCTTCAAGTCAGCCTCCTTCCGTCTGATCCGCATTAAGCCCTGGGAAAGTGTTATGGTGGGAGAAAAAGCTTTTTATACAAAAGATGAACTGTTTGAAAATTATTTGTTTTTCAGATGTTAAAGCTAGCCCCACTGACCCAGGCCTCATTCAAGGTAAAGGCTGATAGTACAGGTCATATGCAATATTGATATTGTAATGGCTTTATTTCTCCCAAGAAAGTATCTGCTTGCAGATTAAATTACAACTCTATCCCTCTTAAAAAAAGCCAACTAAAGGTATGACAAATCATTTAACACTGGCAGGTTTTGGTTCATGCCAACATTCCCATGTTTACACAACCATATTGTCATTTTCTTTACAAGTCTTCAGGTACTCTTAACGTTTTCCTGGAGGGAGCTTGGACCAACAGTGTTGTCCTGTATTTCTGCCTGTGAGCTGAGAACCACAGCTAAGAACTCAGATGCAGAGTTCATTAATAGCTAGAAAAGGATGAACAGCTATTATGTCCTGTCCGCATCTTCTAGAAGCTCTGCAAATTATACTTTTAGAAAATCACCTTCCCAGAGCTGAATTAAGTTAGACACAGCATGACTTCTGCAGTTAAACGCTTTTAAGAGGCCTACCTTCAACTCAGTAATCAAGCTATCTCTTCTTTCTTTCATTTTATTAATTTCTTTCTCATCCCAACATCTAGCTTTAAGTCTTAAATCACTTGATCCTCCAGAAATCACTCCAGATTTCAAAAATAAAGTTCCATCAAGAGACACTGTCTGGAAGAAAATAAGTTATATCCAAATAAATCTGAAAAAACCCCAGCCAAAGTATCCCATGCACTAGTGACCAAGATATGGCAGTAAAACAAGTAACAACCACATTTGAGTTGGACTCAGATTTTTCTTTTTTCTTCCAAACCTGCTAACATGAGACATTTGAAGCAAAGAGAAAGTCTGTTCCTTCTTAGGAGTAATCACATTTTGGTACTACACCTGATCAGAAAATAAAATGAAATTGTATCATTTTCTTGCATAGAGCCCCTTGTGTATACACTTGCACTTAAAAGGTGTAGAAGAGTCACCTTTTAAACTTGGTAGAACAGACCAAGCAACAAGGTAACAGAGTAAAGGCAAACAGCTTGTTTGTAAAGTGAAAGTGTACATTTTTGTAAAGAACATGGGTGGTTTTGGGACTTTATTTCAAGTAAAAATGACTTAACACACCTTCAACTTAAAGCTCTCTTAATCAAAATTTTAGAAGGTTTATTAAGTGAATAAAATACTGTCTGCAGCAATAGAGACAGGAGTAAGAAGAAAGAACTGCAAGAAGTTACAGAGAAGCTTGCAGCCCTTAACATAATCCTATCTACAACCAAGATACTCTATCTTTCAAAATTCTTTAAAATATCTGCTAAAGTCTGTGTCTTCAAATCAGACAGTTTTAGAAGCATGATTTTCCATCCCTCCTACTCCTCACAACAAGGACTATACCAAGACCCGTATTTGGGCCCTAACTATCCTTTCATTTGCCTCCTCCTTTTCCCAGAAAACCACTTCAACTTACTACCAGAGGAAAAAACAGCCAAGGGAAGTATCAAGGGATTTGCTTCTGTGGGATTAGACAGCAGAGCACCAACTCTGTGTTTATCTGCAATACTCCAGCATGTTTACAGAAGAATTATTTAACGGCATCAAACACAACTGCAATAAAAAATGTATGCAAAAAACGTGGGCTTCTCACTTTCAACCTCACTGGTCCATCAAATGCAATGTGTTTTGCTTCCTTAACTGTTTCACAGATCAAAGCATTCCCACTCACAAACTGAACCACTTTTTTCAGTGGAGCAAATTGCGTTTGTACAACATCCACCATCAGTTTAGCTTCTTTTATCTCCCTTAGCTTCTCATTAATTGGTTTAACCTGTAAAGCAAACAAGCAGTGTTTAGAATCCATGTTGTTAAAGCAAAGCATGTCCAAATCTGAGTAGCCTGAAGACATAATGTACATATGGAGCTCAATCGCTGCAAGACTAAAAACAGGTCTGAGGTTTCTATTCTCTGTACACCACTGTCCTTCAATGTGCATAACCTACTGCATTACTATTTAGGATGGCATTAAGATACAATTGTATACCCTGTGCATCAAATCAAAGGACACCAATGCATGGAGAATAAACAAGAGAGAGTACAAGATGTGTGTGTGGCTGCAGGGCTACCACCTTGCCCAGAGAAGCTGTGGCTGCCCCATCCCTGCAAGTGTTCAAGGCCAGGGGGAACGAGCAGCCTCGTCTAGTGGAAGGTGTCCTTGCCCATGGCAAGGGTGGATGAGCTTTAAATCCATTCTAAACCAAACCAGTCTGTGATTCTATGATTTTTGGGGCCAAGGAGACATGGTTGGATAGTTCCTGTAGCTGTAGCAGTGCTATGAGGGATACAGGCTTTTTGGGAAGGACAGGTGAGGTGGGGACGAGGACGTGATACAGCATATGGAACAGACTGAGGTACTGAGTTCTTTTCACTTCAGTCTTTCCTTGCAAGACTAGCCCGTGGGAATCCAGGCAGGAGCCCAAGAGGGAATCTAGAACAAGGAAGACATATTCTAGCGAGAAGAGGATCAGGTCAGGCAAACATAAGCAAACTGTATGCATGTAAATGTGTGGGCCCTGGTGTGATACAACCAGCAGAGCTGAAGGATGCCATTACAAGGCCACTTTCAATTTACCTTTAAATGATCATGGCAACTGAAAGAGGTGCCTAAGGATTAGGGGGAAACAAACGTCACTCCTGTGCTCAAAAAAGAGGCAAAGATGAGGACCCAAGGAACTACAGGACAGCGAACCTCATGTTGATTGTGGAAAAGGTCAACTTATCCTACTAGTTCCAGGCACACAAACACAAAATCTTGGAGAAGCAGACACCATGGATTCACCAAGTCAGTCACGCACGATCAACAACAGCCTGACACAAAAGAAATTACTGGCCTGACAGACCAGGAGGTCAGCATTGTCTACCTAGACTTCTGAGAGATTTTTAACACTGCCTCCCCTAAGATCATCATGGATAAACTGATGAAATGAACAGTGAGATGAAGTGAAAACTGTCTGAACAGACAAGCCCAGAATGGTGACTGGCAGTACAAAGTCCAGTTAGAGGCCAGTAGGTAGCCATGCCAATTCTGGGATTGATCCTGTTTAATGTCTTCATTAATTATCTGGATGATGGGGAAGAACGTACTCTCAGCATTTGCTGATCACAAAAAACTGTGAGGAATGGCTGATACACCAGACAGTCATGCTGCCATCCAGAGGGACCTCAGCAGGCTGGCAAAGGCCAACAGGAGCCTCATGAAATTCACTTCCCAAGTCCTGAGCCTTAACACTTCAGCTCATTCTAGTTAACCTAAAATGAGCCAGTATCAACACTTACAAGTGTATTAGCTTGCTCATGACAGGAGAAAGAAAAACATACTTACATCAAGGTAATCCAAAGCAAGAAAAGTTTCGGGTTCAGCTCGTTCTTGTTTTAGGAACCGAATGCAATCTCTTGCTATTTTTTCAGTGGCAACAACAATAGCAGTCATGTATTTGCTGAATACCTTGGTAACAGCAAGCTGGTATTTTCTATGAATAGGATGACACAGGTCAAGCAATCTTCCAAACTGAAGATTAAAATACAGAGAAATATTAGTTAATATTAATACTATACACTTAAGCAAGAACAAAATTTAAAAAGATATTCCAGACTGTCCAATTTACTCCAGCTGCTTACTCAGTCTATTGCAGAACTTTTAAGTCTTAACTCTAAAATAAAGCATTTAAATGAGGCCGTTCCATTACCACAGAATCTGGATAGAGCCTTTTTAGACTTTCCAGGATCTCTGCTCTCATCTGCTCACGCCTTCCTTCGTGGTAATCAACTTTGGCATTCTGTAGTTCACCAACTATTTTGTTCAAGTCTTCGTTCACTTCAGCCATTCGTTTTGTTGCATTCTCAATTTCCTTAGCCAGCACTTCCTCCTGCTGTTTTTTTTCTGTTAGTGATCCACTTTGAACAGAAGCAAAATTAAAAAGCAATCACAATTTCATTTACACTCATTTTCAGTATAAATGAAGGTCATTCTGCAGTCACCTAACTTCACAAGCAGTAAATATCAGGCAGAAGACAAGACCCAGGAGGCAAGAACTGAGCTGTGGTAATACACAATGTAAATATTAATGCTTTCTAGAGCTGCACAACTACAAAACTCTCCTGTTTTCTTGCTCCGAATTTGTCCAATAATAGCCCCACACCCACAGTAACATAATTTGTGAGAAATTAGAATCATAGAACCAATTCAAACAAAATACAGATTAGTCATCATACTTTCTACTTTGACAGCCAAAGTGACTGAAATACTAAGTAAAATTAGTAAGAATTCTAGTTCTTATTAAAATTTCTAAGAAAATAATTAGAGGAAGTAGAAACCTGCTGTGTTTTGAAAATGATTAATACCCAAGAAATCCAGTTAGCTTTTAAATTTTACACATACATGCATATTTTAGCATATTCTTCCAACTTCTCTATGCGTTTTTCATGCTCTTCTACCTGTTCCACAGTCTGTTTAATGGTTTCCTATGCAGTCACAAATAGAATGTGTTAAAAATAAATCAGAGCAAAATGACACTTTTAAGACATACAGCTCTACATTCAGAACAAGTACTGAGATAGATCTTTTCTTCTTTATTGCAATTTCATGGTAAAGTAACAGCATCTCTTTTGCAACAGTAGGTGCCAAGCTACACCTGAACAAATAACATAGGGAAATTATTATAACAAGGCCATTATGGAATTTTCCATGTTCAGCTACAATTTAGGGAAAGCCTCTTCAGCACAGAGACTCATGACACCAACAAATAAAAAAAAACTTTAAACAAAGCACCAGGAAATTAAAGGTCTTGAAACAAAGAGGTGCTACTCTTGGCCCTACATCAATAGCTTTTTCCAAAGAAGTTAACACAGTTTTCAAACTGACACAAAACATTGTAGTAAAAAAACCCACCAATGGTAAAACAAGAATTTTCATTTACCCAAATTTATTAAAAACACATTAACTGATGCAAGTAGAGAGGGAAAAAAAAATCTGCTACCAACACAGTTTATTAAGCCTTAATTTAACCCCTGAACTCCTTTTTAAATAGTTCTAGGGATGGAGAGTTAACTTGCTCCCACTACATTGTTTGCATCTACATATTTCATGCACTCTTAAGTAATCCTTATTCCTTTCTCAACAACACAATGGGACTTGCTCAGTTTAAGAAGCACAGGCAATGGAATTTATTTTACTTCTTCTAACTACATTTTCCTGGTGACTAGTAATTCAAAAAGCAATAGTATTTTATGAAGAAAAAAATGGATGTACAAATATTAGCTTA
>JAYDZK010000056.1:64677500-64711882 GCA_034509185.1 Euphonia xanthogaster | reverse complement strand
GCGACGGGCCGCCTTGAGTCCTGGCTGGTGGGTGCCGTCGTGACGGGCCGACTTGGGTCCCGGCTGGCCGCTGCCATCGCGACGGGCCGCCTTGTGTCCCGGCTGGCCGGTGCCGCTCCCGTTCCCATCGCTACGGGCCGCCTTGTGTCCCGGCTGGTCGCCGCCGCTGCTCCCGGCCACCGCTCTCACTCCAGCGCCGCCGTCCCGCTGTTCCCTCCGGCGCCATGAGCGGGCTGGGGCCGCAGCGGGAACTAGAGGAGGCCGCCGCCCTGGAGCGCCGGCGGCGGCGGGAGCTGCTGCGGCGGGGCCGCATCTTCAACCCACGGATCCGCACCATAGGGGTGAGGGCGGGCAGCCCGGGAGGGAGGGTGCTGTGTCCCCCCCGCCGTTCCCGGGAGTTCTGAAGAGAACGGCGAATAACGCGGGGGGCAGTGCGGGGCAGGGAGGGACGGGGCGGCTGAGCCGGTCTGAGCGGGCCAGGAGCGGCACCCACCCCTCCTCAGGTGTGTGTGTGACGGGGAGCAAGCAGGAAAGGAGGGCCCAGATGCAACTTTTAGAGTGGCTTTTAAAGTTACCGGTGAAATAAATCATAGAATATTTAGGGTTGGATGGGACCTTTGAAGATCATCCATTCCAACCCCCCAGCTGCGGCAGGGTCACCCAGAGTGGGTGACACAGGAATGTGCCCAGGTGATATTGGAATATCTTTAGAGGGAAAGACTCCGTGACCTCCCTGGGCAGCTGTTCAGTACCCTCGATGTAAAGAGGTACTTCCTCCAATTGAGGCAAAACTTCCTGTGTTTTATTTTATGGCCATTGCTTTGCGTGTGTACCTGTGCCCCACTGCTCTGGATTCAAGGGCAAGGTGTCATTGCCCCCTAACAGCACAGAGTGATCAAGCCCTGTGTTGTATCTCTGTGTAGTAGTACTTTGATGGAAGCCAAGAGCTTCCAGAGTCAGTTCATGTAATGTGGCTGAAGCAAGTAATTGTTTTTTACCTCTCTGCTCTGTGATACTGCCCTTTTGTGCTTGGACCTCGCTAGAATTGATGCTGTGGGAGATTTAGTGCTGTACGTGTCCTGCAATTAGTCCACATTTTGCATCAGACGAAATAGGACAGATTCATCCTTGTTTATATATATGTAATTAACTGTTGTGTCTGATTTTTCTTGGTGTGGATGTGTAAATGTGAACGCTTCAGGCTAGTGGATTTTCTCCAGAGTTTACTCTGCAGTTTGCATCCTGAACATCAGGAAATAATGTGCTCTATACCTATTTGACTTTGGATGCAGTAGTATTTTGAATCTCCCCATGATATGTCCAAAGACCCACATTAAGATGTTGTGAGCATGCATGGAGGGAAGAGTGCTGTGAGGTGATTTCATTGAACTGGAAAAATTGCAACAGATGTCATTTGGATTCTCTTTTCTTAGGTACAGAAACATTTCCCAAGTCAGTGGAAAAACATGTTCACCTTATCTCTGACAGGACCTTGAATTTATTCTTTTCACTCTTATGCAAGGGTCATTGTATCTGCAAGAGTCTTGTATCTTCCATGCTGAGCAATTAGCAGTTCCCACTTACTGAACACGACATGCGTGTCCACCTGGTTCAGCATCCCAACACACACCAACAATATACTTAAGTACCCAACAATATACTCCAGTGGAAGGAGCTAATAACATTTTTTAGTAGTTGTGATATGGGTTTAGATACTTGAAATTTCTTCATCAGAAACACATATTTTCTGTATAAAGTGGCTTTTCTAGAGCCTTAAAAATGAACTGCAAACCATAAATTCTCAGTTAATGAAATAGCTGACAACTTACATACCCTGGTGTGTTTTATTGAGCTGTACTGGAGTACACCATCCAAAGGTTTTACCCAAATACTTTTGTAGAATTGACTTGTTTTGTAGAACTGACTCAGGCAGGTTTTGATATATCTGTTTACATTAGACAAAAATTTAAAATGAAGGAGAGTTCATCTGGAGAATTTTGATTAGCAGCTTATTTTGATTTAACATCATTCAATGAACCTGAACAATGATGCTGACAGAAGGGACTGTTCTTATGGTTTGAAGTTAGGCCAGGTCTGAACAACAAAGAGCCAGGAAATCCATACAGAGATATTCTATAACAGTATTTCTTTGTGGTTTTATGATTCTTTGCTTCAGTTCTCTGACCAGTTTACCTGAGTGGCAGTCACTGAGAAAGTTTAAAAATCAAGACAATATTTGACTTAGAAACCATAAATCCAAAAGCAAGGTTTGAATATTTTAAAAACATGGAGGTAATATACTGGAAAGCAGAGTGGGACCCCAGATTTTATATTTTTTCCTTGATTATTACTATTTTATTATTACTTTGACTTCTGTATCTGTTTTGTCATCTGAGTAATGTAAACATAAGATAATGCCCTCTTCACTTACAGATTGAAGAATCCTCAGTAAATCACTGATTTTTCTAAAGAGGTCAGATGAGTAATCCAAATGAAAAATTACTTTCAAACAACATGTAAACTTTATTCATAAATAGAACTAGTTTAGAAATTAGCTGCCTCAAACTGTTCATAGATTTCTTATTTAAATGCTTAGAAGTGAAACCTGTAGTTTTCTGTGACTGGGAATGTCAGTTTTAGGGATGTTTTTGTGTTGAGTTTTTTGTGTTTTGAAGAGGTCAGAGCCAATAGTGTAACACAAGTCGATACACTGACCTACCTCTATTATTGCCAGAATACTAAGAACTTGTATTGAATTTCTATTCCCAGTATTTCCTGTAGTTATATTGTCAGCTTGGCTTTCCCAAGGAGACCTCTGAAAGAGTTGATTTTGGAGGATAGAATTCTTGATGGTTTCAGCCTTGCTTACAAACTTACCTCTTTGCTTGATGGCTGTTGTCAGTTGTCCTTTACAGCACTAACCATATGTATTTTCAGCCGTGATCTGTTTCTGTTTTCATCTGAATAGGTTTTAGACAAAGACTATTAAAATTGTTTACCAGATTCTTGAAGATTTGTCATTGAATTTTTGACAAAAGTTTTAAGGACATTAAGTGACTTGTCAGTAAAAAAAAGAAAATTAGTAAAATCCATGTTTCTGCCTATTAATTTGCCACAATCTGCCAACAAATGTGGGGCCACATTCTTTTGCCCAAAATGGAGGTGTCTGCTCCCATTTGATGATGTGGCCTGAATTATCCTCTGCTCAGGTCCCACTTAACATGGATGTGGATGTTCTGTTCCATATCTATCAGCTCATCACAGATGGTGTATCCGGCAGCGTATTTTGCCAACCGTGTGAATCTCTCTAATAAGACAGGAAACATTTCTATTCCTTTTTTATAGAGAACCCTTTGTATTTTTCATGAACTATTACAACTTTCTGTCATCTTTACTGTTAAAATACTTACCTGCTTTATAAATGCAAGCAGAACTATAAAATAAAATTGCCAGCTGTAATGGGGAAAACATTACATATTCTATGTGATGCAGCTGAAAATATAGCTCTATGGATCATGTAAATGTGGTGTTTTCATCTAATCAGGTGCAAGAACATACCTATCATTATTAAAACAAAGCAAACAAACAAGAATATTTGTTTCTGGATTTTGTTTTACCTACATTAGAAATGTGTATATATTCTGGTGCTAGTGGGATTATATCTGCCTTGTACAACTGTGAGTCAATGTAGCTTGACAATATCTATTTTAATTGTTCAAACAGAGTATCTCCTAAAGAGCTGCCTTTTTTTTTTCATTTTAATAGATTGATAAAGATGCATTGGATGCACAGGTCAAGGAGAGGAAAATTCAAGAAGCAGCTGAAAAAGCAGAACATGAGAGATTCGGTATATTCCTAGATACTGTGACATTTCTGTGAATAGTTAAATGTTTTAATCCGTTTCTTGCTTTCTTTTATCCTTTCATATATACTCTAAATTCAGTCATCCAATTTATGTCCTATTTATGTTCACACATCTACATTGGCACAATTTGTATTCTCCTTGTTATCTTAAGATTTATATTGACATGATTGAACTGGGATACATTGCCTAGTAGGCCAGAATTTTCAATGTTTTCTTTTAAAAGGTATTGACAAATTGCATATTTTAAAAACCTGAATATGCAGCAGGATAAAAAGAAATAATAATTACTTACTACTGTCCTTTTCAGTATGGTAGTGGCTAATCTGTTTTAGTTGCTTTTTTGTAGAGTAAGCTCATCTTTTGTCTAGCCATTCTTCCATAGAATGTATGGATTCTGTGGAATCCTCTCTAGGTTGTTATTGCTGGAAGCATGAGTTATGTACAGTAAGGTGATAAGAGGAGCCATTGCTGAGTCAGAACTTGCAGCCACACAAATATTTCATGCTGTGCCCTGACCTCAAACTCTTTGTGGTCTTCCATGCTTGAGATGCTTCCCTGTGCTATCAGATAAAAGGGTCCCACAGCCTGAGCTCTGTGTGCCTTGAGCTAAGATGGAGCTGCCACTTCCATGCTGTGCTTCTACTACAGCTGCTTGTGATTGTCCTGGCTGGAGAATACACCTGTCAGGGTCTGACTCTTGGGAAACTACCAGCAGCAGTGTGGAGTCTGGCAAAAGAGGAAATTATCTTTTCTAGCAAATTATTTTAAATAACTAAAATGGCTAGTTGGGTGGCAGTTTTGTTGTATGTTTTTCTTTAAAATGCTGGAATTTATTTAGTTCCAATTAAATGGGCAGGAACTCTTCAGCTGTTCAAAACTTAATGCCAGCCAATGATTTTAGTGCTATGGTTAGAAAAATCATTGGAACTATGGAAGAGCTACCTATGTTCCTTTCAGTTACAGCCCAGTTTTGGTTTGCTTCCTGGCAAGCAACAGTGTATTTCAGCTGTAGCTGTAAACTAAGAGAAAATGGGAGTAACTGGTTTACTGTACATTTCTTATGTGGAAGGTTTCACCAAATGAAACCTCATAGTTCTGGTACTTATTATTGTATTTGTTTCACATGCACATATTTCATTGTAACATTAATAAAATCATTTATATCTAAAAAGCTGAAAATATTTCATAAGTAAATATTACTAACATTAGAGTGTTTGCTGGGCTGGTACTTATGGATCAAATACTGTCCTAAGGCATAACAGTTTGAAGACTTATATTCTGTGTATTCATCTTGAAGATTTTATTGTCACCTTATGTGTGCGCTCCAATGACTCAAGAGTTGTGGTTTCATTGTGTTCATTTTTGTCTAGCTCATGACATGAAGAAAAATGACAAGCTCATGTGTCTGCTAGAAGAACGACAGAAAAATGAAATCAGAGACATCAATAGAGCTCTAACTGAATTTCATAAGAATTTTCAGAAGCCAGAAACAAGACGTGAATTTGACCTGAATGATCCACAAGCTCTAAAGAAAGACAGGCCTGCTCGAGTTTCAGATGATGATCCTCGGTGTACTATCTCTGGCATGCAGAAGTTTATGGGTGAAGACTTAAACTACGATCAGAGGATGAAGTTTCAAAAGGAGCAATTAAGGGAGTGGTTTCTTCAGCAACAGAAAGACTCAAAAAATGCATTGGCTGACCAAAAATTGGCAGGTAACAAAAAGATAGTGTAGTTTTAATCTTCTTTTTCTGAAATTGTGGTGTATCCGATGAAAATATGGTATTGTATATTTAACTTAGAAATACTAGGCCAGTTAGAAATACTTGACCAGTTTTTGCTTTATAAGCTTTAATGCATTCACTGTTTCTCTTAGGAAGTCTTTGTTTCATAACATGTGACTGTAATGTCACCCAGGTTTCATTTCTGGTTTATGCCTCCAGTTGGTATGCTTACTTTATCAGGCCAAACTGTCCAATCCCTACTGTCCTAGAGCAGAAAAAATAATACTGATTTTTCTTTCCCAGCTTGTCATGAAACATTATTTTCTGCAGTACTTAACATACTTCTTTCATTTTAACACTAAGTGTTTAGACAAGATAGGTTACATATTAAACTGATTCATGAATCACCTGAAATCCCAAGATGGACAGCTTTGATGGTAGGATTTGGAAATAGTTACTCAGCCTACTGTATCTGTAGCTCCCCCCTGCTTCTTCCCCTTATTAACTCATGTGGCACATCATGTCCATGAATATTGACTACATTTTATTTGGATCTAATTTAGATGATCTTTATGACAAGTTTAGGATTGAACTTGACCAAAAGATTATGGAAGAACAAAGAAAAGAAGAGGAAAGCAGGCGTGCTGTTTGTACAGCTACTAAAAATTTCAATAGAATCCAGGTAAAGTTGGTTTGTTGGTTTTTAGAAAATGTGAAGACAGAGAAGGAAAATAAGATGCACAAAATCAGAATGAGTAGTGATGTTTTCAGTGGGGGTTTCTTACCACCTGATTTCCAAGGCTGTTTCAGCTTGGAACAAGATAAATTTTATGCACTTTGCCAAGTGAACAATTGATCCAAGGATTTAGATGTCTTCTATCTAGTTATCCTCTGCCAAAATTGTCCCTCCTGGTTCTCATCTTGACTGCTGAGCAGAAACAGCTCCCCTGTCATTCAGAGGCTTTGAGCTGGTAAACTGGGGCATGGCAAAAGCCTCCCATGCTTCTTTCTGGGTTTATATAAGACCTCCCATACTCTTATGGTGTATGTCTGCTTTTCTTTGCACTTGTGTGGAAACATTGCTAACAGTTGCTTTTTGTCCTTATTGTTTACATTAATTCCCCACAACCGCTGGTTTTGGCTCTTCGGCTGCTTCCTGGGTATTTGTGTACAATATCTCTTGGCTGTTTACTGACCTTACTTTGGAACCTGTCTTAGTACCATTACCTGTCATGCTCTATTCTTCATCTTACTGCAAAGGGTTTTCTTCTTTTCAGCTTCTACACACAGCTCAAAGGGCTACATGGATGCTGTTAGCTTGGTTAAACTATATTTGTTGTGACTTAGCTTTAAATGTATTTATCACATCAAAATAAACCACATTAGAATTGCCTACATTAATTATGGTATCTTTTAGTTTAGCTGTATAAGCATGCAAGTCTTTAATGTTGCTTGAGCCTTTTGGGGGGCATTTGTCATAAAATTTTGTTTCTAGACAGTCCAAGTTAATTGAAAATCAAAATCTAAAAGTACAGGAGCAATCTGTCCCCTGTGCTCTGCATGCCCTACCCAGCAGAAGGTTTCTCTCTGTCCACTGGATGCTGGAACCAGGCATTGTTCCAGATAGTTTAGTTTATGCATTACAGAAGAATGAGACAATATTAGAAATTAAAGATGCATAGCATTATCATTCTTCTTCAAATTATTTTACTTAGTCTAATTCTTCTTTGAAAGGTAATTATGTTCAGTAAGATCATTGTATTTTATTTCTGGAGTATTGTAAAGGGAAAATTTCCTTTGAATAGGAGACTGTGTCTTGTCATGAACATTAGGAACAGTAATTTCCATAGAAAATGCATACTGTCATCTCCAGTATTTCAGATACATTCATGTAATATGATTCAGGTTTGCATTTTGTATCAGCAAAGAGAATCGAGGCTGCATCTTCAAACTTTAATTGGACATCTCCTGTCTCCTGTTTTGAGGGCTTACCCATGCTTTTCACCTGGATTCAGTGTGTAATATATAAATCAAGTCTAGTGATTTGAGATGGTAAATTTTATTGTAAATTTCTTCGATATTGTGTCTGTCTGCCAAATATATACTGGTTATTTACTTGAGGACAAATGTGGAATTATTTTTTATTTCATTCTAATTATAAAACAAAGTTATTTTTCCCCAGTTTACTTGCTATATGTGTTATGACAACTTAAAGACCTGTTTGATATTTTTAATCTTGGCCAATAAGACAATGATCGCTTTTTGTAGGTGATGCTTTTGACAACTGTATGCGGGTTGGAAAGACATCTGTTATGATGTATGTGTGTGATTTTTTCATCCCTTAGTTCATATTTTTCTTGGAAAAAAACATCACTTCTGTCTTTCCATTGAATTTAGGTTGCTGAACTAGATCATAAAAATGAATTGGAAAAGGCTCAAAAAATGAAAGATGACATGGATGAAATTACCTGCCTCCTTCGAGGAGACTTCTTGTCTGAAAACCCTGACCAAGCAATCGGTCCCTGGGGTAAACATAATGTGCTGGTGAATCGATGGAAGGGAATGAATCAGGAGCAGCTGATGGCAATTCGTGAATTTCAGAAGGAACAAGCTCTGGAGACACAGGTATTTAGGCTCACATGCATTTTCATGCATTGTTTGTTTTCTTAGTTGTAATAATACTACAGACAATGTTTGTAGAATAAAAATACCATTGTTTGCCCTGGACATTCCAATACGAGGCTGTGTTTTCCATTGATCTGCATTTTACCTAAACTTTAATCAGTCTAGCTGAACACAGTGCCTCTGAAGCACCTGGGACATGTCATGGAGTAGGCTGGATCCCTGGAGTTGGACTGGGAGGAAGGTTGCTGAGGAGCCCAGGGCCAAGAGGATCTTAGGGCATGGTCCATGATGGTCCAGCTGAGGAGCAAAGTCCTGCCCAGCCCAGGACCCAGGCTTCATGGGACAATTCAGCACCTGAGAGCGCACAAGCTGCCTGCACTTGTGGGCTGCTCCATAGGGGAAGATCCAGGAGCTGAAGGTGAAAGCAGGGCAGGCCAAAGCAGTATTCTCATGCTCAAGGGTGCCCAAGCAAGGCAAATAGAGCAGGTCCAGTGACCTTGCTCATGCATTTTTCAGAGGCCGAAAAGTTCATGAATGTAAGAATGTGATGGAGTTTAATTTCTACCATTCCATACAACTATGAGCCATGCTGTAAAATAGAATTTCAATGGTAATAGTTGATGCTCTAGAGGTATATAGAAGCAGGCAGTTAAAATGAAGACATCTAGGCTCCTATTAAATCAAGAGTGTCCAGGCCTAGATATTGTGAAGTAGGAAGTGACTTGCCTCCCTTATGCAGAGGCTGCATTTATGAGAGCTAAGGAATAGTGTTTGATTTTACCTTTTAGTCCTTACAATACCATAGGCTTTACTATATCTCACCTAGTACTGTTATTAAAGCTGAAGGTAGAATTGTCATTTTCCTGCCTCTCCTATTACTCTGAAATGAGCCCATTCAAGTCATTAGGCTGGCTGAAAATGAGTACAACCAAGAAAAGTAAGTTTTTTGCAGGCCTGATTTTTGATTCTGTTCAGTGGGGTGTCAGACAATAAGTGAGGCAGAGGAAAAAAGTTTCTACTCATGTGGTGTTCATGGCTCCCCTGCTATACCAAGTTAGCCATATTATAAGCCATACTGATGTCTGTACACCTCTTGCTTCAAGAAATTTCAACTCTTGCTAACAATAATTAAAAAAACCAAACCTGATGCTGCTGTGGGTTTTTACAGAGAGAAAAGAATAGCTCTTTCATTGGCCGTATCTTGCTTCTGCTTGGTTTAGAAATCCTTGCTCCCTTCTCCCCATTTCAAAAGCTACCCCTAGTGTTCAATAAAGGCAAGCAAGTTTGCTTGGATGAACTTACCCATGAGACTTTATATGCACAGTTCCATCTTTGAAAGAGAAAATGAAGCCTTTTTCTCCCTGCTGTAGAGAGTAAGAGAGCAGGAACGGCGAAGAGATGCAGAATGGGACAGGCAACGTCTGCAGGCTGCGAGAGCCCAGCTGCTGTGGGAGCGGCAGCAGCAGCGGCAGAATCAGGTACAGCGCCGGGATTTGGATGCCGTGAATGCAGGGCTCTCTCAGGAGCAAAAAGCAAAGTAAGTACCAAACCAGCATTGTTCAAATGAAAAAAGCTCTTCATCATTAGTACGCCAATAGCTTGGCTTTCAAAGAGCTCTTTTGACTTGTTCTGTTTGTAACTTTTTAAATACACTTGTAACAAGTTCATGCTTTGAAAAAAAATGAACAATTTGCCTGAAGTGTGTTTTCCACTTCAGAGAGTAGGTTTTGGGTGTTACTGACTGACATGAATGACTTAGGACCTGGAATTCTTAAAAGCATTCCACTGACAACAGACTGTTTATATAGATGGCAAAATAGCAAACAAATATAATTAGCTATGCATAAAATTGTGAGGTGAAAAACCATTGCATGTTTCTTTAATTTATCTTAGTTAAACAAAAAAGGATGAGCTGCCAGTAGAGCTGCCAGTTTCTGATAGCTTAGGGTTAAGCTAGCAACACAAACAGCATTTCCATTATGTATGACAGAACTAGATGATTCTTTAACTAACTACTGGATGTGTCTTGAAGGGCAGTTCTTGTGTCTGCTCTTATGGGAAAGGAGAAGGATGGTACATGCAGGAAAAGAAAAACAAACACAATGATTTGGTGTTTTGTTTTCCTTTTTTTTTTTTTTTTTTTTTTGGCATGAATACAGAAGCACAGAATAGTCAGAGTTGGAAGGGACCTAGAAGGTTCATCAAATCCAGCTCTTAAATGAATGGCCCATATGGGGAATGAACCCTTGACCTTTGCATTATTAGCACCATGCTCTGACCAACTGAGCCAGTCTCAGGTTCATATATACCTTTTGCAAATTAATTTCCAATACATGATGCCTTCTTATTATGAAAACAAAAGTTTGGAATTGTGTTAATTCAGGCTTTTTTACTCTTGAGATTTCTGGAGGGATATTTAAGAAAGAAAAAATCCAAGTTTGCTGTATTGAAATATGGCATATGTTTTGCAGAACAAGTTCTAGTTACATTAAATTCCATTTCTAATAATTCATGAACATTTATGGGTGTTAATGCATTATATCTTTTTTAGATCTCTCAGGGTACTTCTGAATAATAACAAAAAAAAATACTAATGGCTTTTAAAAAAATTTATTTATTTCTAGGAACATTTGTCTTAAAGAGGAAGAGTATTCAAATATCCCAACAGAGGAGTTTTATGCACAGTTTAATACAACCACCCGGTGATGATCTGGATGAATCAACCAGAATTATACAGAAGTATGTAGACACATTAAAATTTTCAGTTGAGCAATCCCATGTTTTATTGTTTTTATCTGTTCCCTGCCCTGTTCAAACACTGTATTCAAACTAAAGGACAGATCTGTTCTAAGAAAAGGAGAACATTGTAATTATTTTTAAACATGATTGTTGTTCTGAAAGAACTAGTAGATTCAGTAGTAGGTTGTTTGACTGTCGTGTCTCAGGCTTAGCTGTAATGTTTACATTATTCATGCCTATAGGAACCAACTTCTGGAAAGAAATCTGAGTTTTAACTACAGTGCTGCTTTATGCAACTTGGCCAGAGGGGAATGCTGCCTCCCATAGACCACAAGAGATGCACTTCTCTGGGAGGGAAGGAAGATGACCTAGACAGAAAATTTTGTGTTGGTTTGTTTGTGGTTTGGTTTTGGGTTTTTTGTTTTGGATTTTCTTAAAGCAAAAAACCCAGCCAGACAGAAAGGCAAGAAAAAAGGAAGAAGTGGTTAAGTTGGTCAGAAATGTTGTGAACATTGGGAATAAGGAGAAAAGAGTTCAATAGTCATCGAGGTGATTAGTGCACTGAGGCATGGCACTGAAACAGAATGTGTCTTGGAGTTAGTGTGGAAAAGAAGGGGGGAAAGTATTCCTACATACACACTGATGCTTTGGAAATAATGGAGGAGATTTCAGGTAATGTGCTGCTGAAGGAGAGTGGGGACAATTCACAGTTGTGACAGAAGAGGGGTAAAAAAGCAGGTGTGCACCAAACAAAGTCAAGGAGAAAAATCTCAGCTTGTGCAGGGCAGTTCATGGAACCTGTGTACTTCCTGTCTTCATGGTGACAGTATTGAGTGAGCAATTAAAGAGCCAGTCATTGGCATTTGAAAATGGGCAAGCACAACATAGGGGACGAAAATATGGAGAAGCAATGTAGGAAAATAACTGCATAAGGGAAATGGAGGGTGGAGCTAACCAGGAAATTAAATCCTGAAGAGAAGGAGCTGAAATGGAAAGGACTGCAAAAAGATCTGAAAGAGGAGAAAAAATTAGTCAGATGAGAGATTCAGCTAAGAATCCAAGACCTTGAATATTGTGAACCTTAAATAAAAATAGAGCCCATTTATGAAAACAGATCTCAAACTTAATTTGCCAACATATAGGACATAAATCTGAGGTAAAAACATCCTGATGATGTTGGCTTGGAGTCCACTGATTGTTCTTTGTCTCAGCAATAATGGTAATGTTTGGTAATGAACTTTGTGGTGAAACAGGTTGAAGATGTAAAGGAGGAAAGATGCTTAAAAAAACCCAAAGGCTGAGGTAAACTTGAGTTATTCTTATCTGTGTGAAGATAATGAAGAATGCATGGTTCTTGAGATATTAGTAGGAGGATTTTAAAGATGCTTGAAGGAAGCATTTCTTGAAAGGAGACTGTTTAAACAGGTCTGTTTGCTCAGCTGAAGTAGTGCCCTGTGGGATCACACTGATAAAATCTTGCTGCCTGATTCCAAACACTGAATAAAGAGGAGTAGCATTTTTTGATATGATTATAGAAATTGGATTGGGATATTTTTTTGTTCATTGACACGTGAATTAGCTAATTATGTATGTAAATGAGATGTAATTTTTTTCTGTCTCTCATTTATAGTGATGAAATGCAAAGTGCATAGTTAAGTCTTGGAAATTATTGTGATTGGTGTGAGCAAATGAGTTTGAAATTCTGGGTATGGTTCCCCTTCTTCCATTCCTTTCCCTAAAGAGGGACTAAGAAATTTATCAGAATAAATATCCAGCTAAGCCATCATCTTCTCCAGGATGGGGGAATACTCATTTCCAGCAGACTGTCTCAAGGACTTCCAGAGCTATAATAGGTGCTTGTTATTGCAATCATTAATGGTGATAAAAACCCTTTGCTTTTTGAACCCAGGTAAATAAATGCACCAGCCAAGATGTATTTCTGCAGACTCACCTTCTGTTTGTTGGTTTGTTTTTTTTTTGAACCTGGCATCTTTAAGCTTCACTTGCTTCTTGGTTATCTTTTTATGAAAATGTTTTTAAATGGTGAATAGCTGTTCCTCATATTTTTAAAGTTGTTTTAGACTGCTGTGACATCACCATTTAATTTTCCCTTTTTATAGGCTGAAGAATCCTAAGTTTGTCCAGTTTTTCCTCAGTAGAAGTTATCACACAGGTTTCTCAGTCCTTTTTACTGACATCTGTACTTTAAAAAATTGACTATACAACCTTTTTGAGATGAGGGGGTCAGAAGATTATGTAATAATGATATTTTCTGGTTCATTTCTATTTTCCATAATGCAAATATATGTGTATTTCTATAGAATTTTAACATTGGGGATTTTGGCCATTGTTTACCCCTGAGAGGCATTTTCACAGAATTCTATAGTATCTCAAAATATCTCAAGTATATTTTTTTCTTCAGTTGCATCAACTAGTTGAGGTCCCCCAAAATATATGCTTAAAATTGGGGGGAAGGGGAAGGCAGTTCTTGGTATGTGTCACTTTTGGGTTGTCCTGTATCAAGCTTCATCTGACATTTTATGTCCCCATCATCCTTTTGCTGCACAGGTAGGTTAATAGGATCAGGAAAGTATATGATCACAGCATTTCCTTCCTTCTTTAGGATGTTGAATAGCATTTTACCCAGGGCTCGTGGGACTTAGCAATTTCCATCCAAGGGGAAGTTTCAAAGGGAATTTTCATTCTGTGCAACCTGTTACTGTCTATTTTGTTACACTGTCCTGAACTGTCTGTAATCAACACAACAGCTTGAAACTCTACCAATAAGTTCCACATAATACAGTGTTCTGGTTTGGAAACATCCCTACTCCCCACCACTGTATTTTTGTGTATTTTTTGTGAATACACAAAAAATATCTTCAACTGTTTGCAATGACCTTATTTTTTCTGCTGCTTTAAGAAATTTTGTGTCCTACAGGACTCTTTTTAAGATCACCTGCTTATGAGGTATTCAGAAAGGGACATAAATTTTATACCTTTACTTTAGAGACCCTTACACTTTATTTTTGGTCTATGTTGTTAAGTTTTACATCCAACTTGCCACAGTTGGATTTCCCCTCTGCTTCTGGCCTGGACCTTTGGAGGAGTTGACTGCTTCCTTGAAAAGGTTTACTCTGCTACCTAATCATATTTGGGGAAGATTTTTCCTCTAAGGTTTGGATAATGTCTAATTTTGTTTACTTTTATTTTTTTAGTAGTTTTTTACTTAGCTAGGGATTTTCACATTTTCTGGCCAATTAATTTAAAAAAATCACTATGTTAAAAATATTTTCCCAGGTTTTACTTTGCTTTTATAGGTGAGAGGGACAAATAAAAGAAAGGAAAACCCGGTTCCCTCTTACCTTCATGCAAGTAGGCAGGTTATTTTCTTCTGGAAAAGTACAAATTCTTCAGTTTCATCATTTAATTAAAAGTTTAATGAAAAATAAGTCTGCTGTTTACTTTGCTATTTTACAAGAAGAGATGACTGTGTTTCTAAGTTGTGATAATCCAATGCCATCTCTCTCTCTCGCTTCTAAAGCTCAGAAAGGCCTAGTAAGAGCCTTGCAGATGTTAGTGAGCTTTGAATCAGAAGTGAGCAGGCACAAGTTCAGCTCTTTTCTGTTAAAACCCCAGAAATCAATGCAATTAACATCACAATAGCTAATGAAAGACAGCTTTGAAGTAAGATTTAATACTTCTACTACAGTTATGTTGTTTGCATGGTACAAGAAAGATGTTTTAAGTGTATTTGCAACTTAACCAAACACACTGAGAAACAAAATTTTATATTAAAAACTAAATAGACCAATGGAACATCATAAATCAAAAAGGAGTGATCAGACCTTATAAAATAGTTTCTTGATGTTATTCTGGCTCAGGTTTGACCCTTCACTACTTTTTTCATCTGTTCATGTCAGTAAAATAAGTATCTGAATTGGAATTATCAAAATTAAACCTATTATATTAGTGAATTTTATATTTGGTTGGGCAGATGACATTCTGTGTGTAGTCATTGACTTCTATGCAAATAAAAATATCTGCTGAAAGAGTTTAAATGGGTATGTGTAAAGTTGTTATAACTAATGGGTTTGAAGGATTTCACCAAGTAAATTATTGCCTTTTTTTTTTTAAAGTAAATTACATTTTTTTTTGCTGTTATGTCGGCAAGTTGCATAAGGAAGTAATGGAGAGGCAGGTTGAAAATAGCCATTATAAATACTGAAGTCTGATTACAGAATAAGCAAAAGTGCAAATTTCCTTTCTCTATTCCATTTCATATCTCTGTGAGGATTCTGATATTTCTCTTTTTGAGTCAATTTTTTTAGAACATTTTCTCAAAACCAGTTTTTAGTTCCTCATTTTAAACTGAAGATACTGCTTTGTATCAAATGCAATTCAAAGAATATTAACCTTGAAATTTTTCAATGCAGGCAGATATGTTACATAATCCTAAATGTAATTTACAAATGAACAAGGCAAACTATTCATGGACAAATGGGCATATAGATTTCAAAATCAGAAAAAAAAATTCTGAATGGGGAAAAAATTTCTGAATGAATAAACTACATTTCATTAATTTCCTGGGTTTTCTTCTGCAAGGACAAAGTTAAGTTTTATTTGCAGCTATTACTGAAATGTTAGTTGTATTTTCAGCTTATCTAGTACAGTAATGCTAAAAAACAAAAGCAGATAATGAAGGAAGCTACATCAGTCCTGGTTTGCCTACTGTAATTTTTTTTTTTTTTTTTATTTCTTTCACTTACTCTTCCACATTTATTTCCTGAGGATATTGTGTAGCCCTCTAGTACCAAACAACTGTACTGCAAATTCTCAAAAGCACAAAAATATTCTGTATGAATTAGGGAGAAAATTAATGTTCAGGCTGTTCCAGTGCATTTTATGTGTAATTTCTGTCATACCTTGTTGCAGTTACTGGTGAAGTTCAATGCTTTTCAGATGGAAACCACTGGAACCAGGGAAAATTGGCTATCTAGTAGACATTCTACTCAATTAAAGACTGATGATGCAATGGGAGTATAAGGAATACATCAGGTGATCATTTAATCAGGATAGATGCTGCTTCTTGAAGGCAGAGTTTTATCTAAATATGATTTTTTTTAAAGTTCGGCTTAGCTTACTGGTTTTAGCTAACTTTATTAAACTGATAGTATTACTCTTTTGTTGCCACAGCCATGTCTGTGTGTAAATATATATATATACCTGTGTCCAGTTTTGCATGGATCTTTAAATACTTTTTTAGGACTTCAGCATACTTTCTGTTGGTTTAAATACTTTTCCAAATATACTGTCCTTTTCTAGATTTATTAAAAGAGTTATGAAATGAGGACATTACCTTTGGAATGTTTCTTGCTATTGATGCTCTAAATGTAGTGCTGCTTAGCAGAATTGTACTGAACTCTCACCCTGAAAAATCTAATTCCTGTGGCTTCTCATTAGCAGTCCTGATTCTTCACAGAAAAAGCCACAAAAATCTTGCCCATAGAAGAAACCACAGAAAATAAGCAGCAGCCTCTGGATGTCATAGTAGAAATTGCACAATTGCTGTTCACACAGCAAAAAATATTCAGGCTGAGCTCCTTAGAAAATGGGGATAAGGGTATTTATTTTTTAATAATACAAAGTCTAATCTAACTATGATATTTTTTAATAATACAAGAGAGTGGAAATATTGAGGATCCAGATGCATCATACCAACTTGAACAAAACATTGTTCCAGTGTGTGCTATGGAATATTTGCTATTGCAGTGGTGGTTGAAATACACTAAAAAACAGAGTACTGTGAATACTGTGAGTGTTTGATATAGCACATAAAAATGAAAATTATTTACCTTTGAGCTTTATTAGATTTTCAATGAGCTTTATCCATCAATAAAGTGTAAGACTTAATTTAGGTTTCTGATTTGAAAATGCTAGGAAGAAAGTGAGGATTGAAAAATAGAGCATATACAGGAAAAATTGACGAAAAAAACCAGCCAGCTACATAAAGATGTAAGTATTTTAGAAAACAAACTATTTAATTGGTAATATTAAGATATTAGTTGCTAGTTTAATGCTGTCACTGGCAATTAAGTGATGTGATGTTTAAACACGATGTCTTGAAAATTGGTTAAAATGCCTGAAACCAATGACACTGCTCTGAAATCAGGATGAGTGGGGAAATTAGTGAAAAGGTACATGAAAAACGGTACAACTGCTCAACAGTTTCATAGTATGCTATATGAGAAAACTCAGTTAAAAGGACATATAATAATTGGGGTTTACTGAGTAGCAAAATGGGTAAAATAGTTTGAAGCAAACCTAACTGGAAAATCCTGTTTGTCTTTTCACATGCAGAAGGATCCATGGGCATTCCCTGGGTTCTTGCTTCTGCTGGAATAACAGCCAGTGTGAAACAGTGATGGTTTTGAGTTGTGGATTCTTGGGAGATGCAGGTCTGCTTTTATGTGTAGTTACCAGCCCAGAGATCCAAGTACCAAGCTTAGACTCAGGATAACTGAAATTGCAGTGGATCAATGGTTTACCCTCCCACAATATATGTGAGCATGCAATGTGTAAGTATAGATGTGTGCACATAGACAGAAATTAAAGTGTAATTTTCAAAACCATCTGCTCAGCTCCTGCTGGCTTAAAAAAAAGGAAGATAAAATAGTAGTTTTTTGGAAGGATGGCCAGGGCCAGACTTCATTCCAACAGAGATCATAAGCTTATTTCTACAAAGAAAATGTTTTTCCCTGTAAGCTTAAAGGACTGAAGAATGAGAGGTTCTGCTAAGGCTAGCCAAGTGTTATCCAGCTGGTGTTATCCAGCTGGGAAATAGCTTATTGCTTTGATGAACTGCATTAAAGCATGGTCTGCAGGCTCTTTGCTTTTCTATTTTTGAGACCTTAGTAGGATGTGTAACAGTTCTTCCAGAAGTGAGAGCATGAGTCATGCATGGCATAAAGAAGTGAGCTCTGGTGTGATGTGTACCTTTGTATGCTTAAAAGGTACATAACCTGTGTAAACACAAGCCCTGAATGGAGCCAAAATTTCATCCCTTACCTCTCCCTGTTGGTTTTTAGTTTGGTAAGCTATTAATAGCATCCCATAGGGAATAGAGCTATAGTTTTTCTTTTCACTGATACAAAGGTTAGTGGCAAGTTTTATCTTAGCCAAGGGAAAATAGATTTCATGATGGTAAACTGAATCATCTGTGTTTTTAGATATCTAATCAAGAAACAGAATGGAAAACCAAAAAAAGTAGAAAAATAATTAAGTAAAATATGAATGAAAAGTCAGAAACACCAAAGCATGGCTGTATAAAAATCTGAGTAAATCATGGAAGTAATACTTCATGCTTCCAGTTTTTTGCACTTTTGAGCCTCTTTACAGGTCATTTATGAACAAAATAGAGCAGAGGTCATTGAGGTTTTAGTCATGATTATGGACACTTTTAGCTGCAGCCATGATTTGAAAGTTCAGGGGTGCACAGCTATGTGACCACTCTGCCAGAATATGGGAAGCAGCATGTACTGAGCTCAGGAAAATGGAAGGTGACGGTTTCAATAAAGCCTCTTCCACTCTGAAGTAAGTCTGCCCTTCTTATTCTGTGGTTTACAATGTGTGTTGGTGCATTAGTATTCTGCAAGGAGGACATGGTTTACCACATACCTGTTAGAATCTTTTCCTTGCACATTTCTGATTCAGTTGTTTATATTTTGACAAGAAATTGCACATTCTGCACAGGCTTCCTTAATGCAGAAGGACACTTGGGAGACTTAGTCCTCTTACAGTCTGGATACCTTTTTTGAAACATGGAACATAAAAGTTTGAGTTTCTTCCTGCATAATTATAATCAAGGTATAGGTTGCATAGAGATGGAAGAATCTCAGGCTACCAGATGGGTATGTATTTCCATGTTGAAAACATTGAAGCACAAAAAAGGGAATATTACAGAAAAAAGGGAGGCTCTCACTGCAATGTTCTCCTGGCTTGGGATTTTCTTTACTCCCTTCCTTGTAAAATTCAAATTGTTAATTGCATGCATTGAAGAAGAAAATGATTTTGCATCCTTACTGAAGATGAAAGCCCTTGCTGTATTAAATCTGGAATACAGCATCAGTTTTCAATTTGACCTGTGTATAAATAAGCCATAGAACTGTGGCATAATTCAGTTCATGAGGAAATGCATCAGGGTGGAGCAGAAAAAAGCCTTCTGTTAGACATAAGTAAGGCTGAAAAGATTTTTAAGGAAATAGTACATACTTTTCTCTTCTGGAAATGTGACTTGTGCTAAAGAAAGTACATTTTTCTTTTCTGTCAGATGAAACCCATGCACCCTGAAGTTACCAGTTATAGCTCAACATACCAAAGGCTTGGGGAAAAAGAAAGGCCTCAGCCTCCTCCTTTAGGTCCTTCCTAAGTTTTCTTTTTTTTCTTTTTTTTCTAGCACTTTCCTAAGTGCTAGAAAACTGTTTTATTGTCATATTTCAGTACAAAAGAGCAACTAACTAGAAAAAGTTATTGAGCAAAAAATGAGTATAACAACTTTGGCCAGCACAGCAAATTACTTCTATTTATTCTAGTATTATTTGTTAATAAGATGAACTCTTAAAGATGTCTTTTTATATATAATATGTATCTTTTTCTATATAATATGTATTACAATTATTGTCCCAGGGTCTACAGACCTACCTTACTATGAATTTGCATGTTTATTTAGTTCTACTGTGTCTATTAATTCATGTTTCATTTACTGGAAAATTTTGTAGTTTATAACTAGCCAATGAAGGATTGGATTGTTGATGTTCTCATGAAGGTAAATGTCAAGAGAAAGTACCTGAGTAATAGCAGCATCTCTACTAAAGAAAATCCCTTTGTACAGTAGTAGTAGGTTTAGTAGTAGTAGTAGTAGGAGGAGGTCTCTAGGACATGAGACTTACTGTATTCTGGATATTATGATGCATTTATAGAAATTAATTCATAAATGATGTAGTGGTATTTAAACTTCTCCTCGATGATGCCATTTTGCAGTAAAATTCTCAGTCTCCCTTCTGTGTCACCTGCCCACAAGCTGTGCTTTGTTCAGACCTGCAGCTGTGCTGCCTGACAGGGCACCTGAACAGAAGCCTCATGGAACAGAAGTATCAAACTTCTGTGTCCTTTCCCTGAACAGGTCCATCACTTTTGTTGTTTCTACCTTCTCCAAGCTCAGCTTGTGAAAATAATAGGAATTTCTATTTGAAAACTTTCCCTTCTTTTGTTTGGGTTGAAACTGGTAAGGGATTCAATGTGTGAATGGAAAGCAGGAATGCAAGACAGGAAATACAGGTTCTGTCACTGTGCAAGTCCTATAACCATAGGAAAAAAAGCAAGTCACAGGGATCTATGGACAAAGCACAAATATCAAACCTTCCCCAGCCCATGTCTCTGAAAATACAAGACACATTAGGAAGTGGTTTTTTATAATGGCAGCACATAGGACACTTCACTGATGAAGCCAGTAAGCAGCATGATAATACCTTAAACCTAGTGGAAGACAATGGCTGCTAAAAATAATAATGACACCTATTAAAGAGAAATTGTAACTACTGAAGAAAAAGAGCTAAGACAAGTACAGACTGATGAGGGAAGGTTTATAGCCAGTTTGTCACAGCCCCAAACCCCAAACTGATTAAGGAATGACATAACATGGTAACATGATCCAATACCTTATGCTTAGCTGTGAGTGTCCTCTGCCAAAAAAATTCTGAAGTACGAAAGGGAGCATTTTGGAGATGAGAAAGAAAAAATGTTTGAATCTCAGAAAGAATCAGTTTGTGCAATAGTTCAGAACACGGAGGAAAATGGTTGTGTATCCTTGGTCTGCCCCATGTCATGTCTGACCAAGACAATTTTAAGCTTTCTCCAGTTTAATTTCTAGTCTGAAAAATGAGAATAATTCAACAGCAAATAATATAAACAAATATATAGTTTAGATCTATTTTCTATGCTCACTTTGAATTTGAAGCAACTATTTCACAGCACTGCAGTCAAATGATAAAGTTAAATAATGGCATTAAATTATAAATACAGATAAAGCAGAACTTACTAGTACAAAAACCAATAAACATACCAAAGATTTTATGTCACTAGACAGAGATATAAAAATACGTAAGACAAACTGATAGGTAAAATAGACATCAAGTTCTACTGAGCAGCTTGTAGGCCTGAATATCTCAACAAATACCCACATACAGTGAGCCATTACAAGTCTCTTATTATTTTTCTTACTAGTTTTGTAGTTCTCATGGGCATCCTCAGGTTTTAAGTAACTTTTGTTTAACTGCCTTCTGTGCAACATGATAACACCAACTACTCCTGAAATGCAGCCAACCTCAAGAGTAGAGAAGTTGCATTTGTGCAGAGTTGAAATCCAAATTAGGTCTGGTTTGGGTTAGCTCAGGTGGTCTCCAGCCACTTGAACTTTGCACAAATACTGCAACTGAGAGCACAGTGAATGGGCTGTCCTATTGAGTCCCTCATAAGGGAAGAGAAGACAATGAAAATGGAAGGCAATATGCTTACCATTATAGAAGGAAATGTCTGAAAGCAACAAAAAAAGTAAAGAAATAGAATGTTTGAGAGGGTTTAATAAAATTGAGCAATTTCCTTATATGCTTAGTGAGAATCTATTGAACAACTTTGGGCATGTTGTGAAAATTATGATGTAAACAGTCATGTTCAGGGCTTAAACAAATTATTAAGGACCACTGTGATAAATCACTAAAGGAGGATGGGAGGAGGCATGATTTCATTCATGGCAATGGGACTGTTCCTACTCAAAGATAAAGCATACCTCAGTGCTCCACTGGCTCAGAAGCTCACAGTTCAGTGATGGAAGTTCAGCTGTGGGCAGGTTCTTTGGAAGGTGTCTGTTATGCCTTTCTCTTACTTCCCTCTAATGCATAAGTTACTATCAAAGGCAGGATATTATGATAGATGGGCAACTGGTCTGATCCAATAAATTGTTCATGTTCTTATATTTTCCTGTGAAGAGCAAATTTTCAACATTTTGTTTTCCTTTCTCTGTAGTGCATTGAGGAAAAGGGAATTATGAGCCCTATCCTCTTCATGGTCTGTTTGACCTCTCTGAAAACAGAAGACTTGTTCCCACTGGGAAATGTCAGTTACATGGACATGTATATCCTAGGAACAGACACTTTAAAAATGTTATATAGTATCCAGGTTTTTTAAGTAGCCAGGAAAATAATTTCATTCTTCAGCAATGATGTCACTGAGCTTGTAGTCCAAATGGTGTTCTCATTCTTGGCAAGGAACATTAAACAAAAAATGTATGGTTTTCAAATGCTACTCAGATTCAGTAAAAAGCATTTACGCAAACAAAAGATGTTGTTGTGTCTAGAAACTGTTGTTTATCTTTAGAATGGAGCCATGTTAATAGTTTTAATATGCTAAAATATGAGGTCCTAGATGCACAGAATAATCAAATTCTGTTCATCTGCCTAAAAGCACTGTCATCCTGTGAGCTGAATTAGGACTGTGCTGAAGCCTTGGGCCCTGAGTAATCTGTGCACAAACTAAATATCATAAAAGTTTTTTTCATCCTTACTTTCTATGGAAAGTAGAGTTGTCTTTATCAGTATTAGCTATATTTTTTTTAATGTCTAGAGAAAATATATGTATAATACATATAATTGTTATCATGCTGCATGCTGCATCAATATACAAATTTACTGATGTCTTTCTTTTTTCTGGAATCTTGAAGGATATTTACCTTGAGGAGACATTGTGAGTTTTGGTGCAGGGTGGTTTATGTCCACATCCAAAAGGATTAAAGTCAGCAGTGGCATCTCTTTTGGTATTATCTGTTTTCTTATCAAGTGATTACGATTTAATCAAAGGATATCATGGTATTGAGTGTGAACATGTAGAGTTATCTTCATATTCATGTCACAGAAAATAACAGAGATTGAAACTTTTGGTTGAGAGTATTATCACTAATAGTAGGTAAGAACACACAAATAGATATGAAGTAAAATGAGCAATGTATTCTTGTGAGATTTACTTGACTGCCAACTTGAATTTTCAGTTTTAGCATTTTTGTGGCTTTTTTTTTAAACATTTATATTTCATTGTAGGACAGTGTATGGTGCCATTTTTGCATGGGGCTGTGCTTTTGTACTTGGAAGTCATTCCCAGGAGAATGATGGAGCACTCTAACATGTTGCCCAGAGCAAATGAGTCTCGTTTCTCAGAGATACTCAAAATTCATCTGGATACAGTCCTGGGTGACCAGCTCTAAGCGGCTCTGTTCAGCTGAGGGAGTTTCCACGTCATTTCCAGAGGTTGCTTCCAAACATAACCATTTTGTAATTTTGTGATTTCATTTCTTGCCTCTAAAAAAATGAAGGGAATATATTTTTTCTTCATTTAAAATATTCCTCTGTGTATCTAGGTGTCTTTTATCTCAATATCACTGTGACTTTCAGAGGAACAGAGAGGGATCATCTCTATGTCAGCTATATATGAGACAATTCTAAAGCACAACCTCAGGCCCATTTGGATAACTGTGTAATTTAGCAAGGCAAGTGAGACTTTGTAAGCCATTTCTGAAGTAATATACAAGTAAAATAGATTGTTAGTTTCCATAGGTTGGTTTTTCCTTGCTTTCATTTGTTCTTCTGTGTTATTAAATTAGTCTCAAACGGTCTTGGACAGAAAAATAAGAAAGGAAAAACATAAAAAAACCAAAAAGGAGGTAAAGGAATAAATGAAGTAAAATGAAGTAAAATTAAATTTGTTCATTGAATACTGTAATAAAAGTAATGCTGTCCACTGGCAAGAAAAAACTCTGATGGAGTAAAATTCTTTTATGTAAAACTAGGAAGTTTTAATGCCTTCTGGGATTATTTACTCAGTAGTGTTATTCTGGACAGAATTAATCAGTCTACCTTCATAATGAGTCAACCCATATACAAACATATATACAAAGTGTAGGTTTTTAAAGAAATTCTCAGGAATTACACACTCTTGGTAGTTTCAGGGGAGCAGAGCCAATATCTTTCTATCTTTTAAACAGGAAAAAGGACTGTGCTGTTTTGAAGGCAAACCAGCAGGAGGAATTAACTCCACAAAAATATATTGCTAGAGATTCCAAGTCAGAACTGCAGTTTAATAGGAAAAATTACAATAAAGGCAACAGTACAGAAACTCTGGCTTAAACCAACAATGTCAGAATACAACCTGGCATCCTGTTGGTCAGGGTGGTGGCAGCAGTCCAACTGGAATGATGGATGTGGTCCTATTGAAGTGTTGATCCTGTGGAAAGGTCTGGTCCTTCTCTGGAGGTCCAGTGGTGCTTGTTGAGAGCTCTTTTCCTCTGGGCACCCAGTGGTGGTGTTGAGGTGTCCCAAGCCCCAGGTTATGTAAGTAGGAATGTTCAGTACCACCCCCAGTGGGGCTTTTCACAATAGGATGATGTTATTCTGTGGGTCATTCTGGGAAGCCTTGATGGCCTGTTAGCAGAGATGGCCTCCTTTAGTCTGAGTGAGCATTGGGCAGCTGTTGCACAGACCAACTAATGACAGCTCATCAGAAGCTGATGTAGGTGGTGAGAGAATACACACCTCATATTGTAACCAAAGACAAACACTCCAAGATACTTTGATAGTACCAATGGACTGCAAGTGAAGCAGTTCTGTGAGACAGAGGAAAGGTTGAGACACAGGGAAGGTGCTTTTTTTTTGCCTTCTCCTGCTGTGAGATACGGCTCTCCTCCAGCTGACGTAGAATATTCCAAATTATTTTAGAATATGAAGAGCAAATGTATAACCCTGTGGATCTCCACCTTCTTGAGAGTATGGAAACTCTATCTTACTCTCTCTTACTCTATTTTACAATTTGAGGCAGCCATGAAGATGTGTAGATTCTGCACAACTTGCTGTTTAAAACTATGAGAAGAAAAAAATCCATTTTCTTCCATCTTTTCAACTTGTACTTTTTGTTCTCAGTGACGGATGCCAAGATCTAGTTGCTTATTTTCAGTTGTTACAATAGGCCTCTTACACAAAAATGTCAATTTCCCCATGTCACGTTCCAATCTACAGACTCTTCCCAGTGATTAGAAAATAATAAACTTTCCTAGAGCATGATACATAATCTTTTTGTCATCTATAATGCAATCTTCCTCATATAAATCTGAATCTTCTGTTTCTGAGAATCCAAGGCAACTGTGTGTGATCATTTTGGAGCTCACTATGCCAGTTCCTAATTTAGCACTAATATTTTTTGGGAAAAGTGCAAAATAACAAGCAGTGGTGCTTGCTTTGTGTGTATTTATATCTCAGATTTGGAGTTTTGTTTTTGCCCAAGGTTATTATTTCTCTCACTGGCTCCCTGTCATGTAATAATTCTCTGTCATCTAATTAAGTAGTGACCTGAGATCAGATAAGGCCATTCAATGTGTCTATTGAATTTGGCCCAGTCTGTGAAAATAATGTACAAGAGAGAGAAATGTGTGAAAACAGTAGGAGCAATTTAATTTTGTTTTAAGAAGTATTTTAGGCTTCCTTTAGACTAGTATTTTAGACTTCCTTTTTGTCTCTTTTTCTTTATTTTTTTTAGCCTTTAATGTTTGCCCTAGAAGATTTTGATCTACAGTGGTTTATACCAGTTCAACTAGAAATCACTCATCAGACTCAAATGTAAAAGGAGTTGCAGTAATGCAATTGGAGTAACACAGAGCAGGAATGGGTATTTTTGATGTTCCAAGCTGAAAACTGGTTTGCAGATGTGTCAGTGTGCTGAACAGAGCAATGTATGTCACATTCCCCTGACACTGGTTCCCTGGCATGGAACGAATGCAGGAGCATCACCGTGGGAAGCATTTGCCATTCATTGCTAAGGCAGGTCAGGATTTCCACTGTGCAGAGAACAGTGTTACCTGATGGTGAGGTGTGGCATTTGTACTTGGAGTTACATGTTTGGGTAGAGAAAGGAGGGATTTCTAATGGGATTCTTCACTTATAGAAGTTTCTTCTTAGGAAGATTCTTGTCTTTTGGAAAATTCCTTTGTCCTGCATTATATGGTGCACTGAAGAGGCAGGTAAACTGAATTTCAAACTTGCACTGGAGGGAAATAAGCCTCTAAGTGTTCCTAATGCAGCAGTTAAGTAGAAGCATAACTGGTGCAGAATTGAGGCTTTGTGCTTACAGAGATGTTAAAACAAAGCATTGTCTTTCCACACTCAGTTCTTACATCTGGGTATAAAATGTTTTGGGGAACTGAACACATACTTGTTGTACACAGAGCAAATTGATTGGGTGGAGAACAGACACTGACATGGCTATTTGATTTATTTGAATGATATTGAATGGATGTTGGGTTTTGCTAATATTTTAGACAAAAAATTTTTTTTGATAAAAATGTATTTTGTTTGAGATACCCTGCAAACAAATCAAGTCTTTAACTCACTGCAGTCTCAAATGATTACAGCAAATTTAAGTTTAAAAAACAAACACACCATTTTTTTTCTACGCCTAGTGCTTAATTGTATCAATATTTTAACTACTAAAGGCCAAAAAGTTGTTCACTCATGTCCACAGCTTTTATTGACAAAGTCCCAGTAATTGCCCCTAACATATTCTGATTTTCAGCCTGTTGCTTTTCATCCTGCCTTGCATCCGTGCCAACTGGACTTACAGTATGATGCTGTAATTGGAACACGCTCCTCGCTGCCTTGAGTAGTTTTCAGAGCAGGATTTTCCAAGTGTTTGTGACACTTACCATATGGTTTCCAACTTCAGTGCTGGCCAAAGCCTGGCTGTCACCAACCAGACATGAACAGCACAGCTTCAGAAACTCACGTTCCTTATTCCTTGTGTCTTGCATCAGTTCCCTTTTGCAAAAAAATCTGCACTGAACTACTCTTCATTGAAAGAGGAGAAATTGAAATGAAGTGTTCTATACATGTAAAACTGCTGCCCACACACAGGACAGTGACCTGCATCTTCTCTGCCAGCACGGTTTGTCCATTTACGCCCTTGAATTTACTTTACAGTTCCTTTGATCAATGACTTAGTGTTGATATTGATAAATGAATGAAAAACTGAAGATACTGAGAGGGGGTAAGCAGTTCATCTATTATTACAAGCAAGACAATTTAATTCTGTGAATACTGCCACCATTCTGTTAGCCTGTGCTCCATTTGTGTGTTTACCTCACTGTCGTAGTTTGGCCCATGTATACTTTTGGCATCTAAAAGGAATTCTGTTTTCCATTTTGTCCTACATGGTGGAGTTCTAAATATATTTAGGTGCTAATTAATGTTGAATACAGAAAGAATTAAATGCCTTTATAAATATAGCGACTCAATATAAATAATAATTAGAAATTTATCCAATACATTTGTACTATCATGATACATTTTTTTACTTATTGATTTTGAATCATAGGGAGCTTTCATGGATGGGCCTAGGAGATTTGATGTCTTTTAGATGGTAGAAAAAGAGTATCTGTTTGGGTCGCACTTTCAGAGGACCATGAGCCAGTAGTTGTATGGAGAGGATACAGGGTAGTGTAGCTGGCTATGGAACACTGGCTGTGGGTATCACTTTAGAAAGGTAACTGTAATGAATGCAGTTTTTTTTAAAGCAAATTCTTTCATAGGGAAGGAAAATATTCACAGTTAAATGCTGTGTTTTTCCTTTAAGGTTTTTACCAGTACATTTTTATCTGGCTAGAAAGGGTTGAAATAATGATATAAGTTTTCTTCCTAGATAACTTTAGTGTTCCATGTTTCTAGGTATTCCCAATGAATTAATTAGAACTTTTTCTTCTATGAATTAAAGAAAAAAAATGAATCATTTGACTTTATATTTTTGGTAAAACGTGATTTTGGCTTACAGAATGGTACATTCCAGTGAAAGTAAAAGCCAAGCAATCCAGTTTACCACCCATGTAAACAGAATCATTAAGGTTGGAAAAGATCTCTAAGATCATCAAATCCAAATCAAGGCAGCTTCATAGAATCATGGAATTGTAGAATGTTAAGGGATTGGAATGCTCCCTAAAGATCTTATAGTTCCTACCTCCCCTACCATGTGCAGGGACACCTCCCACTAGACCAGGTTGCTAAAGGCTTTATTCAGCCTGGCTTTGAACACTTCCAGGGATGGGGCAGCCACAACCTTCCTGAGCGAGTGCCTTTCTTTCTTTCTTTGCCCCACATTTGTAAAACAGTACCTTTTGGGGTTTGGAAAAACTAATTTGTTCCTGTTTATAATGTGCAGTGATCTATTCCATGCAGAATTCAGTTATAAATTCATAATAAAAATTAAAATGGGGAAACCTAATTCAGTATGATCTATGTAAGAGAATCAAGAGACTTTTGCCTTATGGACCTCTGGGTGATTTTTCAGAGGATCAGTGCAGTTGTGGACCATGTTGTTATTTCAGGCCATAGTTCATGTGGATATGCAGTGCATTTAAAGAGGTCTGTCACTGAGGGCTTTTAAGAAAATTAATCAGCACAGACCAAAAAGGAAGGTCCTTGCTTAGCTAAAAAGTCACCTAAAATATTGGCTAAGGAGGATAAGTCAAAAATGTAGTTTTTACAAGGAACAGTCACTTGCAAATTTCAGGAGTTTCCTGTGTCTTCAATGTACTCATAAATAACCTAGAAGCAGATGTGAAGATTCAATTAAAGTTTGGAAGATACTAAGTAATTCAGGATAGAGGGAAGAAGAGGAGGTGGTAAAGAAGAGCTTATAGGACTAAATGACCAGGCAACAAAATGGCAGTTGAAATTCAGAGTAAATAAATGTGAAATTGAACACATGGCAGAAACAACTCAGGAGACACATAAAACTGAACCAGCTGTTCCCACTCAAGAGCAAGATTCTGAGGTTATGATCTTTAGTTTCATAAAACATTGATTCATTGCTCAGTGACAGTCATAAAACCAAATCAACTGTTAGGTATTTTCATGACTGAAAACAAAACAGAGAACACCATTATGCCACCATGTACCTTTATAGTTCAATCATGGTTTTTAGATATTGTGCAAGTTCTGATCTCTTGATCTGAAAAAGAAATATATTAAAACTTGAAAGTATTCAGCAAAGGCAAAAAAGGTAACAAAAGTATGGAGTTTCTCTAGAAGGGGTGGATTATTAGGCTAGCCATTTTTAACTCAGAAAAGGGTGATTTAGAGGGCTGATAAGAAATCCACAGGATCCTGGCTTTTACAGGGATAGTTGATATATGTCAGCTGTTTGCTGTCTCTTTTCATAGAAAAACTAAGGACCATCAAATGAAGCTGATTTCAGAACAAATACAGTATGGCAGTTCTTTATGCAAAGAGTAGCAGCCCCATGGAAGTGCTCACCAGGAGGCATTGCAGATGCTCATATTTATGTGGACTTTAGGGGGAAGTGGACAAACACTTTGAAGAGGAATCCACTTAAGATGACTAAACAGAAGAAAAAATCCAGTAAGCTTAGGAAATCATGTGACCTGCATATAACTGGAAACTGAGGGACCTCTGAAGGAAACGTCTGGTTTTTCTCTGTTGCTCTTCATTGAGCATCCACTTACAGCTACAGCTAGAAAAAATATACCAGTCTAAATGGCCCCCTGGCTTGAATTCCTGTTCATAAGTGCAAATAAAGTGTTTATTTTTAAAAAATAATGAAGACCGAAATCACACAATTTAAGACCAAAATCACCTGTTTGGGGCATGTGGTGCACTGTATTATTAGTCTATTTAGCTATCCAAGCAAGAATTTAGAGCTGATATTTTCATAAAATACTAAGGAACTTAATGACTTCCAAAATTACCTAAATGGACTTAATGGCTTCCAAATCTCACCAAATTGCAGTCTGGTTTAGACATTTCATTGTATTTGTTGTCACTGAAAACTGAGGCATAAGAAACTATACAGACCATATCAGAGAGTATTGATTACAGTAAAAATTACATTTACTTTGGCACTTAAATTAGGGATGTATGTCTTCTGTTATTTTTGAGGTTATTTATCTGCCATACATATTTTCAATATAGTGTGAGTAGAAACTCATGTTTCTGTTTTAAAAGCCTGGTATGAGGAAAAGGACTTCAAAACCAGTTGATGTTCATTCAAGCAGAATAGTGCCTTCTTCCTTTGCTGACTCATTGAGGTTGCTGTAGCACTCTAGAATGCAAAACCCTTTAGAAGGGTTATTTCCTAAGAACCAACTGGGGCTTGGGTTTTTTTTTGTTTCAGCTAAAACTCAACAAAAAATGATGTGGTTCCTTAAGGCATATATTTCTTAAAACTACCCAGTTTAAGACCTAGAAGAATATTCCAGTACAAGATTATAGTAATGCTTTCAAATATTTCATCTGAGAATTTATGTATGAATGGGCATTTGCAAAGCATATGTGTTAGATTAACATTCAGTCCACCACAGCCACAACACAGTTTCCTTTTTATGGATTCCAGGGATTTAAGGAAAGTATATTTTACATTATTAACTTCAGCTTAGTTCTATTAATAGCAATTAATCCTCTTTTTTGTTCAACTTTATAGGATTTATGCAAGTTTAGGATTTTGAAAATAATATTGTTATATTAGCATAAAGCTACTAATGAAGGAGTAAATAGGGAAATCACTCTTCACTGTCTACTCCATGAAAATTCCCTGTCTATCCAGATGCTAGCATGCTGTCCATCATTAACATACCTGCTTGATTTAGAGTTAAATGAGGCTTATAGTTGGCACCCTAGGATGCTGAGTTCACCTAAAGACTCCTGCTGACTGATTATGAAATTAATGTATTTTTATATATGTACAAGTATATATTATATCTAGCAATTCATTAC
Source organism: Euphonia xanthogaster (assembly GCA_034509185.1). NCBI lineage: Eukaryota > Metazoa > Chordata > Aves > Passeriformes > Fringillidae > Euphonia > Euphonia xanthogaster. The sequence goes on along the minus strand of JAYDZK010000056.1, from coordinate 64,681,061 downwards.
AGCATTTCTGACAAAATTAGGAATTTTCTTACTACACTAAGTCTTTTGCTCATATTCTTTGTTGTCTGCAGTATATACTGACCCCTAATAATAATAATAATAATAATAATAATAATAATGTTCTGTAAAGTTAGCAAAGCACTTTAGTTCTTCATGTCAGACTAACATGTAATGAAATAATATCACGTTGTATGTGACAGCTGATTTCTTGGTCTGCCTATCTAGTAAATAATAAAGTGCAGGAACTCAAAATTTTTAAGTTGGAATTAGGGTCTTTTTGAAGCTTGGAGTGAAGGAGGGAACATTCCCTGAGAATTTTGCTCCCAACATCAGTGTATCTAAGACTCAAGTCTAAATTACAAGCAGCATAGATCATAATTTTGTTATTTTAATTTTTTCTCATCCTTTAGCTATAATAAAAAATGGTAGTAACTGTTTTGCAGGATGGCATTTAGATTTTTTTTTGTATTCTAGCATATTAGATGAATCCTCAGACAGATTGCATCCCTTCCTGTGTGTTGGGCATTCATTCATTCATTCATTCATTCATTCATTCATTCATTCATTCAAACACATTTTCTCGTTCAGTTAAGAACACTGTTCAGATACATTGGAGCTGCACTTGTGTTTAAATTCCTGCTGCAGAGGAAATTTGTTTCCCAAAGTAACATATGCCACTTTTGACATAACCAAACCATTTCTGTCTTGCCAACAGATGATATGTGTTTGGATTCAGGCAAACTGCCAAAGAGGCTCCACTATAGTACTTTTCTTTTACTGTTTAAAAGTTGCCCTGAATACATCAGAGAGGCTAGGCAAATCTGTTTGAAATTTAGATTCTAAGGGGGCTGTAAAGAGCTGGGTTAGCAGCAATGAAAATTTTAGTTTGGAGAAGAAATTTCATTCCCTTGTTTTCTTTTCCCCACAGAAGGAGAGACTGAAGACCTGTGCTCGTGTGGATGTCTTTTAATATGAACTGAATGTAGCCTGAGAATTAATATTTCTGGTCAGCATAAGAGATTTATTTTCCCTGTTCCTCACTGGGAAACCAAACTGGCTGTTTAGAAGGAAACACAATTGGTACAAACAAAAACAATTCATTTGAAATGTTTTGGTCCATTTCTTCTTTGCTTTGTACTTCAGGAAGTTTGGGAGAATGGTAAGAATGTGATGATGATTTCCCTTCTTGCAGTAATCTCATTATTAATTTCCATAATGAATTTAATGCATAACTCATAACTAATAGTAATTACTAGTAATGCTTTGAGCACTCTGGATGTCACAAAGCCAGACATAAGCACTCCTCCCTAAATATTGAAGAGGAGACATTCTGAGCTTGAGAGGGTGCTTGAGGCACTTCCTTTGAGACCCTGAAATATCCTCTAAGAAAGCTTGGTAAAAACTTAGTGTCCTGACTTGCATGTTCTGTGCAATTGTTACAAGAAGATGGCAGTTTGCTTTTCTCCATTTCACATGCATTGTTAAACCTTCTGAGCTCTTCTCTTTGGAGACTTTACATGAATCCAATACAGAAACCAGGGATTAAATGAACAGAAAAATTACAGAGTAGTTTTAAAACAACACAAGGATGACTCCATGAAATTCCATGCAGCTTGTGATTGCACAAAGTGAAAAATTTACATTCACTTTCTTTTAAGTGAAAAACTTGATTTTTTGGTGAAAGTTAATTTTAAGTGCCATCTCCCCTTCTCCTAAACTGATGCTTCCACAGGGATATACCTTCCATAAAGATCAGTGGCTCCCACAATACATCAGAGTATGCCAAAGACCTCTCTTACAGGAAAGGGAGTCAGAGTCTCTGGTGTTACCTGTCAGAATAATTATATCAAGTTGTGGATCTAGTGACAAAAACTGATCTTGAAAGCCAAAATGGGATCTCACTATTTAAAACCTTTCTTTTCAAAACCAGTGTATTTCAACTGCATGATTCAAACATGGATCTTAATATTCAGACAACCATGAAATGAAGAGGAAAAAGAACTTACACATTAACAAATGCCATGCTAAAATAATAATTATATGCTTAGTTAGTATATGTGTGCCTATTAACTGCCTGCTAGTTTTCATTTTATTTGAAGGGCATAGTATGTCTAAAGTAATCTCCACAGCAGAAAATCACATAACTTGGATTGGATCCTATTTCCTATGAGGTAAGGAGAATTTTGCAGTATATTTCAATGGACCCAAATTCTTGTATAGTCATTTGAGACAATGAAAAGAAAATGAAAGACAACTCCCACTAATTTTCTGTCTTACTCACAATTAGCACCAGGGCTAATGACTAACATGAAACATAGGAAAATGGACAATAAGGCTCACAAAATCCTGTCATAGGGAGCATGCCAGAATTTGTATGTGCAATTGCATGGTTTTATTGTATAATAGGAAAAAAGCCTTATAAATAAATTTTAAGTGAACATTTCTAATGGAACACAAGTGTTAATATCTTAGTTAAATAACTGGCCAATAGTGAGTGCTATCTGGCAGTTTCAACCAGTTGAAACGTGTTGAGAATTGTTAGTTGACTTCAGTGATCTCTGGACTAAGTTTGCATGTAAATGTGCAGAGCTGTCTCGATTATTTGTAATTTGATCATTTTATTTTTTAAAGACTAGATTTCAAATTAAGTATTTGTGTTTTAATGCAGTGTTTTAATCCCGGGGGCAGGAAATATTTCTGTTTATTAATTTAGTGCAACTGTAATGTAGTTAGCTCAGTCTTTCTACCCTTGAAATTAATGGCAACATTCCTGCTGATTCCAGCAGCAAAAGCAAATCTACATCATAGCTAACTGCATTTCCCTTTACTCTTCCTTCCCTCTCCTCTGTGTTTATTAGAGAAAATTAATTTTGAAATGTTCTTTAACTAGTGATCTGCTGAAAGACATTTAACTTCTTAAATTTAGTTTTTAAATATCAGATTTGAGAAACAAAAGACACTGATTAATGTACTTCTCATTTCAGTTTGTGTTTATGCTGAATCCCTGACTACAAGAGAGATATTTACATGGTACTTGGTATGTTACAAACACAAAGAGCTTTTAGAAATACCTATATTAATGCAATTCCCCTGCTTAAATGTGTCCTCTGTTCTTTGCATGGTACTGGTTAAAGCTTATTAACATACAATGAAATGAAACAGCTCAGTGGAACAGGCTGTTGTCAGAACCCACATGATGATTTGTAACTTCAGGCATCTCTGTGTAAATCTCTCTGCTAACCTGTTCCCAATTAGTGACATCTGGGACCAGATTTTCTTGTATTTGAAGCAGAGGCTGTAAGAAGTTTTTACTCTGAAAAAAAAAAGCATAAAGAAGGAGATGGGAAATGTAATAACAGAAACAACTTTAAATTCAAGTCCTATATATGCTTTTACAAGCAGTGTCAATATTTTTAAGTATTACATCTCAGTGTAGTGCATTATACCATCAAGTGTTAAAGGTCTGACTTTACAGTGATTGGTGTTATTCCAAGTCTAAGTTTCAAACTTTAAAAGGTCTCCTCTCCTCTCCTCTCCTCTCCTCTCCTCTCCTCTCCTCTC
>JAYDZK010000056.1:64654758-64677336 GCA_034509185.1 Euphonia xanthogaster | reverse complement strand
CCCCTCTCCCTCCCCTCTCCCTCCCCCTCCTCCTCTTCCTCTTCCCTTTTTTTTTAAATAAAGAGATGAACTACATTATCTTTGAGGACACACTAATAAACTTCCTGCCTTACATATAGAAATTCATAGGATACTGCCCCTCCTATTTTTCCTGAGTTGGCAATCCTCTTCTGTTGCAAATTGTCGCAATTTTGATGAAAAGAGTGGAGCCATGAGGATTTACATGAGCCATGAGATTGAGATTCTTGACAAAGAGATATTTGTGCTTCCATTGCATTTTTGGTTATTATATCACTTTTGGTTTTCTTCATGCCATGGATGAGTTTTTAGACTCGGTATCTGTTCAGTCATTCCCTGAAATTATGGTTGGAATGTAAGAGTCAGAAGGCAAAACCATGTAACTTCCTGAAGAGTACAAAAGGTCTTTTAAACAAGAATTTTTCACTTTGGGAGACACTGAACATTAACCTCCTGAGCTTTTCAGCTGAAATTTGGCATATGTTGAAGAACCAGGCCAGCATAACAATGTATGCATAGATACATAAATAAACAAAATAGGAAAGAAACACGTGCTCAAAGTTGGCACTTTTGTGGTGTTTCACTAGTAATTATGGGTGCATTTCATAGGCATTAGAGTCAAAAGAGAAGGTGCTGGTGTTTGTCCCAGCAAACGCATATCCTGTTCTCGAGTGCCTAGTGCCAGTGCCTAGATCATTCAATATCTAACCATAGTTATACGTGCTGTAGTGACAGTTCCAGTTCCATGTTGCAAAGTGCAAAACATGTATTTCTGAGTCCTCTGAAGTAGAGAGGAGCACCCTGAAAATTCCTCCAAATAAAATACAACTTGGGTGGCACATAGGAATGTCAAAGCCAAACTTATTAAAAACACATGAAAATGGAAGCCAAACAAACCCACATTGCCTCAGAACTTTCTTATATTCTAAATAAATCTTGAAAAACCAAATTTTGAAGAGTGTCCCATGGGACAGACAGAGATAGAGGGGGATCATTGTCTGTGCATTCTGGCTCTCAAGCGCTCATAATACAGAGCTTAAAATTGCTGCAGGCTGATGTGAATGTTTCTCATCTGTGTCTGTTTGTGTGTTGGTTTTGCACAGCCTGGCTTTTGGCAGTGGGGGGCCACAGAGGTGGCTCCTCTGAGAAGCTGCTGGAAGCTTCCCCCAAGTCTGGTAGAGCCAATCTCTGATGGCTCTGAAGATGGACATGCCTCTGGCCAAGGCTGGGCCAAATAGAGATGATGGTAACGCCTCTGTGATAACATATCTGAGAAGAAAATCAAAACAAAGATAGTGGGGCAGCTTTAATTCCAGCCAGAGAAGAAGAGGAGGGGGTGAGAACATGTGAAGGAACAACATGGAGACACTGAGGTCAGTGGAGAAGGAGGGGCAGGAGGTGCTCCAGGGGCCAGAGCTGAGATTCCTCTGCCGGCTGTGGTGAGACCATGGTGAAACAGCTGAGCCCCTGCAGCCCATGGGGATCCACAGGGAATGCAGAGATCCACCCCCAGCCCCTGGGGATCTGTGGGGGATGCAGAGATCCACCCCCAGCCCATGGGGATCCGTGGGGGATGCAGTGATCCACCCCCAGCCCATGGGGATCCACAGGGGATGCAGAGATCCACCCCCAGCCCCTGGGGATCCGCAGAGGATGCAGAGATCCACCCCCAGCCCATGGGGATCCACAGGGAATGCAGAGATCCACCCCCAGCCCCTGGGGATCCGTGGGGGATGCAGAGATCCACCCCCAGGCCTGGGGAAGGTGCCCACACCAGAGCAGGTGATGCCTGGAGGAGGCTGTGATTCAGTGGCACACCTGCTAGAGAGGGGGCCCTGCTTCCAGGCTGGAGCAGCCTGTCCTTGGAGCACTGCACCCCATGGCAGAGAGACCCATGGCACAGCAGTTTTGAGAGGGGTGTCTGCCTGTGGGAGCCACTCACATTGGAGCACTTTTGGGAGGACTGCTGCTCGTGAGGGTGGAACCACTCTGGAGAAGTTCATGGGGAGCAGTGTCCTGTGGGAAGGGACCTCATGGTCTCAGAGGAGAAGGACTCCTCTCCCAGAGCAGCAGAAGAAAACCTTGGGTGACAAACTGACCGAAATCCCCACACCCTGTCTCCCTGCACTGTCTGTGGGAAGAAGGGAGAGGCTGGGGGGAAGAAAAGGAGTTTTAAGGTCTTATTTTACTTCTCATTATCCACCTCTGATTTTGTTAGTAATAAAATCACTTTGTACCTCTAAGCAGAGCCTGTTGTGCCCTTGGAGTGTTTTTCTCCCAGTCCTTATCTCAACTCATGAACACTTTATTTATTTATTTATTTTCCTCTCCTCTGCCCAGCTGTGGCAGGGGAGGACAAGAAAGTGGCTGTCATGAGTGCCTGCATTTGGCCAGTGTCAAAGCATGTCAGTTAATAACAAGGATTGTAAACAGAACTTCAAACAGAACAAAGGACCTTAAAGGGACTTTATTAATCAGTGTGGCATAAAAGCAGAGAGTAACCATGGAATACAGTGGTTCCATGACAGCCAAAGCAATCATGAAAATGAGTGTAAAGGGGAAGAAGGGGTAAAACCCCCAAAGAATAACAAGTATGAAATAATGAAACAATGAAAATAATAAAATAATAAATAATACCATTTCAATAATGAAATAATGAAATAATCAGCCTGAGGTGGAAGAAAAGTACAAATTGTTGTTCTTTAGCCATGTCTTAAATGGAAGCTTCCCAGATGACTGTTCATAGACAGGACAGAGGTTTTCTCTAGGACTTACCAGTTAAATTTAGGAAGAGGTATTTTGACATTCCTCTCTCATCATATGTCTGGATGGAAGGGCAATGTGGGACATCACAGTGTAAGCAGGCATTAGAAAATGCTGTGAATATTCACAATAAGCTTGAAAAAGAATATTATTCTGAAAGCATTATAAAGGGTGATAAAATCTTTCTCATAAGTACTTTCTGACCTTGCCATCCTGCTGGTAAAATAGGGAGGGCTTTTTGAGTCCCATACATAATTAAGTCTCATTTCTATCCTGTCAGTGCTCTTAAGAACAAACTTGTCTTTCTAGCAGGAAAGATCTCTAGTTAATCTTTCATCTCAAAAGCCATCAATCTGATGAGAAGGTATTAGCAGCTCTCACAGCTTAAAGCTCCAGTATTTTATCTGATGTCTAAGGTAAATATTAATTATATTGTATGAGGAGGAGCTCAGGAATGTAGGAAGAGAGAACAGATGAATTCTTTAGGCTTTTATTAATATTTCATAGATTATTACTACTAGTAGTTGCTGTTTGTATGAAGGCAGTATCTAGGGGTCTGGTTTTACAAATGCCACTTCACAGTGCTAGATCCTCTAGGAGTGGCCAGCTAAAATCTACATAAGCAAATAAAGGAGTGATTCTACTATGCAGAACCATGCCTGGAAGAGATGACTTCTAGCTAAAACAAATGAACAGCCAGAGGGTTGAGATAATGTGTTAATGGGTTTGTCTGTAATCTCCTGAAAGTCCCTGCTCCTGTATCTTCACTAATGAAGAAAATTACTATGGGATACACTTGCCTGAGATACAAACACATTCTTGTGTGTCTTCTCTGTGAAAGTAAATTCTGAAGAAAAATTGAATGCCAAGATTGCTAGCTCTTTAAAAAGAGCAGTCATTGCCTCCTTCACAGAATAAGTAAACTCAGAGTATAAGGGGTAAATTTTCTTTTTTCTTTTGAAAATCTACATATGACTGACATATGAAAGCAATGCTGACATTACTATTTGGGTCCTCTTCCTCAGTTGAGGAATGAAGTGAAATCTGGCAGTGAAAACTCCAGCATGAATTATTTTTTACTAGAAACAGAACAGCAAACCAGAAGAGAATTTACAGACATTTCTAGCGAGGCTGGTTTTACTAAGAAAGGAAACAGCTCACTGTGACAGGCAGTGAAGTGAAAAGGATGTCAGATTCTGTGAGCTGTCAGAAAATACAGAAGGAGGCATGAACAGCATGGGTGTGAAAAAGATTCTTTTGACCCGTGATGGAGTCTGGCAAATGCTGGCTTCAGAAATCATAGTGAAAAACTACAGTTCTTAACATACACTTTGGAAAATGAAAAACATGAGTGGACTTTTTTTTTTAGGACGCTTTATATAACCCAGTTCAATAAAGAATTTAAGGGCAAATATAAATTAAGGTGTGTGAGTAATCCCAGTGAAGTTAATAAGCCTGTTAAATAATGATGAAGTGTTTGGCTGTATTGAAATCAGGCTACATACCATCCCATGAGAACAAGTCCTGTAGCACTCCAACAGAAATATTACCAGTTTCTTCAGTGGCAGTTCTTTGCAAAGTTAAAGCTATTCTTAGCTTTGCTGCTTCAGAGCAAACAGACCAATTCTAGCTATGATCAGAGCAACAGTACTTGAACATCTACTGTGAAACTTTATAGAGTCCAAAAGAAAAGCAGCTACAAAGACTTTGCAAGGGAGCACACAGAGTTAGTCAGTGACCACTAACATGGATCTGCCTTCTGTGTGTTTAGCAGAGGACTCTAAATATGGACAATCCTCATATAACTTGTAGAGAGAACTCTCCACAGCTGGATTTTTAGGGGTTTTGTTGCACTATCACAATGTAGCTGAATTTTCTGTTCCACATTAAATTAAGTTCCTTGTGGTTTTTTCCTATTCACAGTCATCTTTGTGTTTTGATGTGAACAAGGAAACTGAATGGTTTGGTGTAGTAAATAGTCTGGAATCGATGTATATTTAAATTATAGAATGTCTGTGTTGGAAGGGAATTACAGCCTATCCCGTTTCACTCCCTGCCACAGGCAGGGACACTATCCCAGGTTGCTCCAAGCCCTGTCCAACTTGGTCTTGAACACTTTCAGTGATGGGGCAGCCACAGCTTCTCTGGGCACCCTGTGCCAGGCCCTCACCACCCTCACAGCAGAGAATTTCTTCCTAATATCCAGTCTAAACCTGCTTTCTGCCAGTTTGAAACCATTCCCCTTTGTCCTGTCACTCCAAGCCCTTGTAAATAGTCTCTCTCCATCTTTCTTCTAAGCTTCCTTTAGGTACTGGAGGGGCAATTATGTGACCTCAAAGCCTTCTCTTTTCTGGGCTGAACAGCCCCTATTCACTTAGCCTTTCCTCACAGACTATAAATCCTCCTTAATTCTGATAGTTTCAGAAGATACAAAACAATATACTTATATTTCAACAAATTTTATATATTTTAGTGCATTTATAATGAGATGTCAAACTTGGAGGCAGAATGTTTCATCAGTGTTCATTTAATAAGCATGAGTTTCTTTTTGGAAATAATAATAATAATAAATTTTTTAAATTTCTGTAAAACTGTCAGTGAAACCACTGGAATATGGAAGTCTACATAGGTGTTTTCATTTATAAAATGAGAAGTTTTGTTTTTCTCCAGGGTAAAAGTTTGGGGATAATTTATTATGCTAGTTTTGTCTTGAGGATTTGGCAAATTCTCAAGAATAACAGCTTTCGTAATTCTACAAAGTCAGTTCAGCTTGTAAGCAGTCTGGACTGAGGTCTTAGCAGAGGCAGGCCAGCTTCCTAGGCAATGTGGATTTTCCTTGTGGGGAAGAGTTAACAGTACTGGCCCCACTGAAGTCAGTGGGAATTTTGCCAATGATTTCCATAGAGCCAAGCTTTCACTTGTCTTTAGCTGAGCTATTAAATACAGTATATTAATAAACAGTCATGAATAAAGGCATTTCTTTTTCTGGATTCATCTGAGTGATTCTGCAAGTGCTTTTCATACCACCTATTTGCTGCAGGAGAGGTAAGACACCATTTATATAGCCCCCAAATACACCTATTTGAAAGAACCCTGTTTTCTGACTTGCAATGCAGCTATTACTGACATGCACAAGTTAGATCTTCATAATGACAACCTGTGTGTTTGTGGAATATTTCAGAAGTACAAATAACTATCCAGCAGATGTCTGTATCTGCTATTCAGCTGGAAATGTGCCTGTCTGTACATTTCTAAGTTTGGAGAAAATATGAGAGCAATTCTAAACATTAATGTTACTGTAATATAGACCATATAGGATGCTGCTTTGAAACAGGGGAAATAGAAGTTAAATTAAAATTGGCCTAAAATACTTCATGCCACAATCTTGGGAAGCTAATGGCTTAAAGCTGCTAGTTTCTAACAACTAATTCTCATGCACCTTTTTTGATTTTATGAAAATAAAAAAAATTACAAATAAAAAACCCCCCAATTTTTACAATTTACAAATCAAAATCAAAACATTTTACAAATCAGGTTATCCCTATAGACAACATGAGGCACCAACAGGTCCAGTATTTGGCCAAAAGATATCTCAGAAGCCAGAGAGAATGAGCTAGAAACAGAATGTCTGTTAAAGTCTGCTCAAACTTACTGTTATGCAGGCCACATTTCTCCTGGATAATTAATTCCTAAATATTTAGGACTTTCAGGGTGTGGGGGGTAATTTTTGTGAGCAACCTGGATTTTTTTCTACCTTCTTTTGGTGTCAGTTGCTGCTGTCTGTCTGTATGCCACGTCCTATTTTCATACATTCACTTGGGGGCTGTTCTTCCTCCTTGCAGGAATGTCTCAATGACCCAATCCCAAACTCTAGGACTATATGAAAGAACAGTTGTGAGATCAAAGTCAAAATAAATAAGAGTGTGAGGAAAGGGTAGTCTGGAAAAGAAAAGGTTAGTTGTTTCAAGTTCTTTTAACCAGAACCTAAACTTTGTTGCTCACTCTGCTTCCAGAGCTCAGCCAGGAGCTAAGAAAGGAATGACAGACTAGTCCCTGACAGACAGAAAAGCTCAATGTTATCCAAAACTTAGAGTATACCATAGCTCTCCAAAGACTGAGCCAGCCTCCTCATCCCCATAGGCTGTGGCTAATGCTGGAGTACATATAAATGAAACTGAGAACCACAGGGCACACACAGCATGGAACATGAAGCTCATTCAATATTTATATTTTGCAGCTGTACATAGACCTTCTGATCCATTCACCCTTCCAATTAAAACCCAGTGTGTACAAATTTCACACACACCAGGTATCAACCAGTTTCTGTGGAATTGTGCCAGAAAATATGGTAAGTTTATCATATTTTTATTCTAAACAGTTTGCTGCACTACAATAACTTTTAAATTCACGTTTATTAAGGTACCCTTTCATAGCCACTGCTCAGAATTGTGTCAGCATTTTGTAAATGCAAGCCACACTCCCTGTAAATAGTATTATTAACATGTGTTTGTAGAATCAGGCCACCAAGAATGATCTTGGGTTCCTGGGACAAAGATATTCAGCCCAAAGTTGTGAAGGCTAAAAGATATGGCACATGAGTAAATAAAGTTTGAGATCCTCTGATAAGGAAATTGAGACTGAGGAAAAGAAACAGGCTGTCTGTGAAACTGGGGGAGAAGAAGGAAATGAGTGCACATGAATTTTTTGCAGTTTTATCAGTGTTCATACTCTTTCCACTGACTGCCTGCTTACATTATACTGTATCTTAAATCACAGTTTCTTCTGGTAAGATAAAGATTTTCTGGCAAGCTGGAATTGCTTGCAGTTAAGTAGGATGGGTTCTTGTTTATTAGAACTATGCAAAAAGACTTGTAATAATACAGCAAATTCATAAAACAATGAAGAAACAGCACTGAATGATGCAGGTCTTCAGTGACCATGAGGAAACATAGAAAACTACTCCTGGTTTGAAGCTGGTAGGTACAACTACGACTCTGGGATTTTATTCCTTCAAGACTGAAATATCTTATATTCATTTGTATATTTTCTGGTGCCCAAAGATCATTGGGCCACACACTCAGATATTACTTTTGGTTGACAAGGGATGGAGTTCAGATTTACCAGGGTTATCAGGAGGGGAAATGGCCTTTACCAGAATAGCCATTTACTTTACTGATGGATTTCCCCCACCCTTTATAATGAGATTTTATTTAGACTGCAGCTAAAATAGCAACTGATCCCCGCTGTTGTTGGATTTGTGGAGGCTCCAAGCAGAGTCTAAAGCAGATGCCATTGTCCCCTCCAACCTGTGTGTGCATGACTCACACTGTTCTCCAGCTTATCCAAAGGATTCCAGCCTTCCTAGGGCTCAGGTCATAGAAAACACCTTGCAGATCCACACATCCAGCTAGTTCAGTGTGTGGGGACATGAGAAAGTTTAGAAGGGGAGAGGAAATTTATGGGAAGTGAGATCTGAGAGGCTGGGAGGATGCATCTCTAGAAGGAGAGGCAGGAAATGCCCTATGAATGTCAGATTGAGTTATTCCTGAATTCTACAAATAATGCCACAAGGGAAATGACATGGATCATCAAAGCATTCCTTTATGCCCAGATAAACTCCCCTCTTGTCTTAGAAGCAGTCCCCACACATATTAATGGACAACCAGTGTGTGTTCTGAGTGTCCAAGAGAGCTACATCTATTTCCCTAAATCAGGAGAGAAAAGAAAATGTAGGCAACCTGTAAAAAATGGATACAAACTCCAAAATGAGCAAAACCTCAACATGCTTAGAAGGAATGTTGTTGGAAGAGGACTCAGGGTTATGAGTCCCAGCCTGGAATATTTAACTGATCTATGCAAAGTGTGAAAAGAGGTTTTGTCTGTGACAAGGAAAGCTCATGAAGATAAGCCAAGCCTCTTCTGACAGTCTTTAGGCATTTAAAACATGGAGCCCAGGTAGATTCCCTTGTTTGGATACAAGAATCTGTATTTCTTGCATATGCAAATGGCACAGTAGCTTGGACTACTGGCATCCATGTAATTACACATATTCATATAAAAATATATAATATGACTTATGTATTTCTATTTATGTATAATACAATTTATATAGAAAACAGTCTAAATTTAGGGTTGTTGTGAATGACATAGTAATTATTCTAGAAGGAGTTCCAGCTCTGCCTTTAGCTACAAGATGCTATAACAAGCCTGGTGGTGGTGCCTGGGTGGGCCTTCTTGGAGGGGCAGTTTTGGACTTGTAGGCTCACAGAGGCTCACAGCCCTCCCATTTCCTTTTGTTTACCTAGGCTGGGAGCCATTTGGTATGGATGCTTTGTAGTTTGGGATTTGAGGACAGGGATGTGCCTGCATCCTGATTTATTCCAAATTAATCCCAGACAAGGATATGGAAAGTGCATATAAAGTGTCCCGAAGTGATACTACCCAAGGGGCCTTGGTAATCAGTGGTGATGAACAAAGTGACAACTTCCACATGAATACAAGCCCAGAGAGCTATTAAAAACTAAACTACATTGATTTTTACTCAAAATAAGCAAGCAATTGTTGTTTATAATAACAGTAGCCATTTAAAAAAATAGCCAAGGATTACTGTGCATACATCTCTGAAAACTGGGCTAAGTTTCTTTTTCTTTTCCTGTTCCAGGCAGGAAAGAAGCTGAATGTCAGTTGTACCATGCTTAGACTTGTGTTTGGAGCTAAGCTGAGTGGTCATTTGTTCTCCAACAGCCATGGATTTACCTACTGTAGAGTTTGAGATCTTATATTTACAGTGGGAGATGGTAAAATCCACATGAATCCTCTTAATCCTTGTGTGTCTGTACCAATCAGTGATGCATTCTTCCTATTAAGAAGGAAAAGAGGCCTTTTCATGCATTTTTAATGCAGCACATAACAAGAGCCAATATGTAGCTTCATTTTGTGCTGTGGGGCTCAAGGAGTTTCCCTTTACAGTTACAAACCCACAGTTAGATTTCATTTCTAGGTGAGTTCTATTAACTTCCTTGCAACATTCTTCCTGAAAACAGGAAAGATAGAGGGAAATGAAATTGCACTCTTTCACTCAACTGGGACAGATGGGTGGAGGGGTAAAAAAATCAGGCTTTGGGAGCTGTGGTAAAAGAGATGAGCTGGAAGGCACAACAGCTGGGACTTCGTGTCAGCTTTGTTCATTAGACAGAGGTTGATGCCCTTATAGACACTTTATCAGGCCATCTCAAAAATTCCTAAGAAGCCAAATGGGAGCTGTGAACCTGCTGCCATAGATGGCTGGATTTGATAAAGTAATTCTAAATTCTTTGTCAATCTACTTGCATGTATCTACTCTCAACAGGACCCTTGGAAATGACTTGTGCAGTGATTTGTTACGCTGTCATTACTCGTTAATCTGAGCTTCTGCAAATGATTTTTATTCTTCTGAAGTAGAAACAAAATCCTCATTAAAGAATTTGTTTGTTTTAGAGCTACACAAAAGATTACACAGCTTTTACAAACAGATATAAGGAAAAAAAAATGTGGTTATGCAAAATGTTCCCTCTCATAAGCCCTTGCTTTCCACTGACTCCCAGGACCTCTGGATTGAGCCTGCAGTGCATGGCTCAGCTCATTACAAAGCTTGGGGTCAGTAATTGGAATCACATGTACTCGAGGCCTCTCACTCTGACTGTAGGTGAGAGTGCCAATTTATAGTAGAAACGTGTATTAAGCAAAACCCCCCACCCCAAACCAAGGAAAAACCTATTGTCACATCTGCAGATGGCCACAACCATGATGTTTTCTAGAAGTACTTCTTAAACTTTTATTTAAATTTGCCTCATTTCTGGTGTAGTTTGTGGTGGCGAACTAAACACGAACAAGGAATTCTTACTCTGGAGTAAAAATGTCCACACATGGTGTTAATCAGGGTAACTCCATGTGTGGACAGGCTATTATGTATGACTTTACACTGTTTTAGGCATGCTGGGTGAAGTTCTTTCTATCCACCTTTAATCAATTAGGGGAGGTTTGAATGTAGAGTGAAAAAAGGCAATATTGAACTGAACCCAGAGTTATTACAGAGGGGATTCCTCTGGTTCAGTAAACTGGCACAAATTTTAGACAAGGTGTAATCTTTGTGAGGTGTCTCTCCCAGCTGTCTGATATATGAAAAATGGTAGCTTGGAGGTTGGAATGAAACACTGGCAAGGTCCCACTGTAACTGATGTAAAATCCTTTTAAACTGAGTCAGGGCATTTAAAGAAGAGAGAGATATAGATGTGCTTATGTAGAAAATCCCCCAATTAAAATCCCCCCCCAAATAAAATCAGCCATCCATCCTTCTTCCCCTTTTCAAGCTGCCCCTTCCCAATAAAATAGAGAGGAGAAAACCAACCCAAAAAACCCACCAAAAACAACAACAACAACAACAAAACACACAAAAAATCCCAGAAAACCAAACCAACAAACAAAAAAAACCACCCCAAAACAACAACCAAAAAACCCCCAAAAAACCCATGCAACAAACCAAACCAAACCAAAACCCCAAAGAAACCCCAAACAAAACCCCCCAGCAGTTAAAGCAAGACAATGTGGACATTTTGAGTGTGGATGGAGGTCAGTTCTTGTATAACTCTTTCTGCAGCATGTGTGGGAGGCAGCACCAGAAGGGCGTTGGAACCAGGCTCAAAAGGAACAAAAGGAAATGGCCCCTCACACAGTCACTGGTGAGTCCATGAAACCAGTTGCCAGAGGATATTTTGGATGATAAAGTTTTACAAGAACTCATGGGGAGACATGATAAATACCTGGAGTAGGAATTCACTGAAGGCTACTAAGTACACATAGACCACATTTCACTGGGGAAATGCTTCAAACTCAAAGGAACTGAAGGCTGGGAGAGTAATTGTGACAATTACCATGTGTGTTTTTCTTATTCATGCTCTTGCACTACTTTACAACTGTGGCTGAAGACAGGCTATTGAGACAGTTGGACTCTTGGCCTTATGGTGGTATTTATGTTCTTGTGTTAGAAAAGTACAAATAACTCGGTGAGGAAGAAAACACACATTCAACTCTTACTGCCTTAAACACTTTTTCCATTTGGACATTTTGAGGAGAGATACTCAAAAGTTGCATTATTGAGTAGTTACAAGAGGAATAGCCCAATCAGAGTCCATGAGGCACAACCTGCAAGCAAAAACACAATGACTTCCAACTCTGTTTGTGTAAAATCGAGGGCAAAGTATACAGGGGTGTTGAACTCTCTGTGTGTTTCCATCTCCATTTGCCTGCAAATATCCCTCTCACTATCTGAAAGATCTCAGCAACAGCATTGCCAACTGGGTCCTTTAGCCACTATCAGTGTTTGTGTTCCTGTTTAAATAAGATAAGGAGGTTAAAAAAAAAAAGAAAAAAAAAGATGAAAAAGAAGGGAGGAGAGAGAAAGCAGAGCTGCCTCATTTGGGTTGAAATTCTCATCCTGACTTCTTAAGAGTAGGGGGAGGGAATAAGGGATTTTTATTTTCCCCACTGA
Source organism: Euphonia xanthogaster (assembly GCA_034509185.1). Taxonomy (NCBI): domain Eukaryota; kingdom Metazoa; phylum Chordata; class Aves; order Passeriformes; family Fringillidae; genus Euphonia; species Euphonia xanthogaster. The sequence goes on along the minus strand of JAYDZK010000056.1, from coordinate 64,665,029 downwards.
ATTTCATTGAAAGATTCTAGAATCTCTCTCCTTTTAAAAACCATATCTGATTGACAAAAGCTGTATTGGGGTAAAATCCACGGAAAGACCTAGAGGGGGCGGGGGGGGGGTGGTGAATATTTCCCCTTTAGAGGTTAAACCTCTGCTAGGTGGTTTCTTTTGTTTTATTTTGCTTTGCCTTGCCTTTGTTTGTGGCTTTCCTCTACTTGGAAACGAGAGAAGTCGCTGCACTTCTCTTTCGCAGAATCAGTCAGAGCGGCCCGAGGTCCGCGCTGCGGATGTGCCGCTTGCCGAGCTCCAGGGAGTCGCTTTCAGAGCGTGTGGGGGCGGCGGGCTATCAGCAGCACCAGCCTTCGTGCCTCCGAGCTGCGGCCGCGGCTCTGTCCTGCCGAGCGCTTGCAGGCTGTACAATTAAGCGGGCAGGCACTGAATTAAATCTTTGTAAAGCCCACCGAGTGGGGGGTTCCTGCGAGCTCTTCTCCAACCGGTCTTAGGCGGCTGGGACAGCAGCAGCAGCAGCAGCAAGCGAGAAGGGAGAGCGCCCCGGACGCCGCAGGAGAGCCGAGACCCGCTCGGAGGAGCGCTCCCCGCCGATGGACACCCTCGGCGGGGCCCGGCCGCTGCGGCTGCTCCTGCTCCTGGCGCTGCTGCCTCCGCTCCGGGGACAAGGTAAGAGCGGGAGGGAGGGAGGGAGCGGCTCCAGACCCCGAGCGGCGGCGGGACCGCTGCGGGCTCCCGGGCATGGGCTGCGGGGCTCGCCGGGCGGCGGGGCCCCCTTCTCCCCCGTATCCCTGGACGTCCCGGGCAGGCTTTAAAAGCGCCGCTGCCACGTCCAAGTGAGCAGAAAGGCGTGGTGAGCACCGGCCCCGCCGCTGCCCCCGCCGGTCCCGCTGCCCCCGGGCAGGCTCCGCCGGACGGGACGGGCTGGGCTGTGCCGCGGGGAAAGGGTGAGTGGGTTCGCCCGACGGACACCCCCACCCCAGCCGGGATCCAGCGCAGCTCGGTGGATATCGCAGGAATCGCGGCATGTCGGGGCGGCCGCCGCGCGGTCCCCAGCGGGAGCGATGGGTCCGAAAGCGGCGGGCAGCAGAGGCGCCGGCTCTGCCCTGCCGGACACAGCGACAGCCGAGAGCACGGGAAACTGCCCCAGCGCTTCCGTGGGAGCCCAGAGGAGAGGGAGGAATAGCGGAGAGAAGGATGCAGGCTTTTTGGAGACAAAACGTGGAGCGTGTACGAATGATACCGTGTGATGTGGTTGCTTTTGAAAGCAGGGATCTGGATCCGAGCCATGACTCCTTTTCCACGCTGCACACTTTTTTCCCGATCTCTTAGTACTGTCCGAAGAGACAGTGAACGTACTGATTCATTGTAGAAATCTCATGCAGATCTTGATTCGTAGAAGGTGACAAAGAAAGTATTTGTCCTATGGTGATAATGAATTTATCACAGCTGACAGGTAAGTGACTTTTCCATTAGAGTAACCCCAAGGGGTCCATTGAGGTTTCATTGCACTCTGGGCAAGTCCTTGGAAACACATGGTCACTGGCCTAGGCAGACAAAAGCCAGTGAAGTAAATAATTTGTTACTGTCACAGTGTCTTGAGTCTTGGATTTTCATATAGCAGAACACTTGTCACAGATATCTGTCAAAATACCTGCTTTGATAAAGAATTGTAGCTCTCATTTTAAAGAGGGACAGAATAAGATCATCAGAAGACCAACATTCACCTCCAGAATCAAAATAGCTCCTACTTTGCCTTAGACAACAGAGTACATCAGCAAACTGTGGCTTTGATGTGTCACAGTGAGCAGACATAGTAATTTTAAGCATTCAACATTGTTGTAGAACATGAATAATTTCACTTTGTAACCTCAGTACATTTAACTTTAGTTCCTGGATAACTTTTTAGAAAACTGGGAAGTCATTAGATCTGTAAGCTCAGTTTTCAAAAAGTTTTTTTAAACACAAAAATTAGCAGTAAAATATATATCAGGGTTTGATTTCCAAGTTAGAATCCATACTCTAATTTGACTGAGAATTTCTATTTCTTAAAACTTAACAGTACACTGGATAAAATTAGATTTCAATGTCTGAAAGCAGGTGAGGATCCTTGCTTAGGAGATCAGCATTAAAGAGTAGACTTCGCTTGGGTGAAATAATTAATGAATATTGAATAACAATCTGTGTTTTAGAGGTAAATGAAGTAGTTCTATGGTGAAGTCATGTTGTTGAAGCCTCTGGGGCAGAGCCTGTGCTCCTCTACAGGTCTGGAATGAGGGCCCTTGGAGCAAAGAGGAGCTCCTACATGCTATAGTGATACAATTGCCAAGTTGCCAGGATAGCTTATTCATGAAATACACTTTTCTTCTGAATTTATTACCATCAGTTTTCTTAATTGCTTTTCCTTACTAATGAATCATCAAATCATCAGTAGCTCTTAAAGTCTTCATTCTGAAGAAACTGAAGGGACTGCCTTCAGGGGAGCTGCCCAGTGCACATTAATGTAGGGTATGTGCATCATTCTTTGCAAGAGTAAGGATCTTAAAACCTTAAAACATTCCATGATGCAACTTTGTTTTACTGTAAACATTGCATTATTTAACACCTATCAACTGCCATGAAACTAAGAAGATGAATTCCATCACCATGGCCAGTCAGTGTATTAATAGTTCATCCTGCAGCTCTCTCTTTGGCACATCTTGGTACTGCAGGCACAGTTTTAACTCACTAAACATCTGGAAGCATGTCTATTCAGGGGAAGCTTACTGCTGTAATAAAAAAAATGTTCCACTGACTTTGTGGAATGAGTTTTATTTTAAGATTATGATTTTTACATGTGCTTTTATAACAGTACATTTGTAAGACGTATATGGGTGGAGGTAGGACACATAAAAGGCTGAATCTGCTTTCTTGTATGTTACCATAGATAAACCCTGCCCCGAAAAAATCACATACTACCAGTTCTAAAACAGGAGTGCTACCTCTAAATTAGTTTTTAGTTGAGTTTTTAGTTGAGTTTTGTTTTAAGAGGCCATTTTCAGAAGTGACATTTCATTGCAATCAGGAGAAGAGCAAGATGTTAAAGCTCTTTGTTTTTCATCCGTGTAATTGAAAGCAGACGTGTTAGTGAAATCCAAGAGAAACCCCCATAAACCAGCTTATCAAGTTACTGCAGTATATTTATATTGTTCTGTTAGGTTTCAGGCATTATCTGAGAGTAGGTCAGTGCATTTTCAAAAGTTAGTTATTTGTCGTCCTACTTTAGCCCATTCTGCAAGTTTCATATCAACTTTACATGTGTTTTCAATAAATAGTTGTGTTAAGACCAACTTGTTCTACAATACTTCTGTTCCTATTTTCTGAAATGAAAGATGGGCTTTAGCCCTCTGGGACTTGACTGAAATAGTTAACTGGGACCATGAAAGATTTTGAATTTGGCTTTTTGAGTTATGGATACTTTAAAAGAAGTAGGTGGTAAAATGAATTCAGTAAGCAGAGAATCTGGGTTTACTTGAATTGTAAAGTATCTGTAGAGAATAAAAGGGGCTGAAACAGAGAAGGTCAAGAAAGAGAGAGCTGAAATCCAAATAAAACAACTTCAGGACACAGACAAGAATTTCAATGGTAACACAGAGTGGGTTAGTAGGAAAGAGATAAATGAACGGAAGCTTTTGTGAAAATGTAGCAGAAAGTGATGGTTGACTGTTGCAGGAAGCAAAGAAAATGACTGAAGCTAAGAAACAACAAACTAAGCAGGTAATTGTAGCCAAAATAGGCAGAAGTTTTGTGAGCACTCTGGAAATGTTAGGCACTCGTGTTTTTGTGCAGATTTGATGGAAGGAGACAGGCCAGGAGTGGGATTTTAATAGTTAAGTCATCACACAATTAAACTGGGAGGCTGGATAGCATTGTTCCAAGATAAGATGTAGAAGTGGAAGCAGAAGGTTAAGAGGATTGCAGGATAAGAAAGAATAGAAAAATTGCCTGCAAAGAAATTCATGAAAGAGTTGTCAGGAGCGAGAGAGAAAACATAGGAAGAAGCCACAACAAGCAAAAAGCCTAAAAAGGGGAGGAAAAGTCAGTACAGATCAGTGAAGAGTTCCAGAAAAATGGCTAGAATTACTGGCCATGATATTTTTTGAATAAAAATCAGTTTAGAAATGCTCAGAATAATGTCAAGTAAGTGGAGAAGGAGTAGACAAGGATGTACTAAGATGATATACTGGGTGATTTACAGTGACAGAGTGTACATTGAGGGGGAAATTGTGACAGTCATGTTTATCAGACTTGGCAAGGTTACTCATCCTCTGGTGAGACAGAGGACAGCCCAGAACAAATTGTGTTGGAAGTCTTCTCTGATCAACAGGATGCAGCATGTCTTAAGCATCTCCCATGCTTGCACTCTCCTCAATATACCAACAAATCTTAGGCTAAGGCAGTTCATTAAGTTTCTTCTGTTCACATTTCAAAGCAAGCAACATTTCTATTTCCCCCCAGCACTAAGGAGTACTTGTCTCTGATTTGTACCTATTATAAACTACTTCAAAGTTTTGAGAAATTGCCTTTGGATTTGAAGTATGTGCTGCCATATCTTAAGGAGAAAATAAATTTCAAGATTCTCAGGGATTTTCAATCATACTCTTTTCAGTTAATCAAATTACTGTAGAAGAAAATAAATTTCAAGATTCTCAGGGATTTTCAATCATACTCTCTTCAGTTAATCAAATTACTGTTACATTTTCATTTGAAGAAAGCTGATGTAGTTTTGGGTACTGAGTACAGGGGTATAGGAAGTATCTATAGGAAGTATTTTTTTCTGGGTTGTGGTAGCACCACAAATGAGCAATGCTGCACAAGGGTGCACTATGTTCCCCAATAAATTGTTTGGTTTTCAGTCTGGTCAAAATCTGGATTGAAACTTAAATCTTAGTAATAAAGAATGCAGTACCAGAAAATATATTTTTTTTATCAGTGCTGAAGTGTACAGATGTAGAAATACTTTGTATGGTATATTCCAGCTTTTTAGAGTGTTTCCAAGGATTTATGAAGCTTTGGAAGGATATAATGTGCAAATGCTACTCGCACTACACTCATTGGAAATACTGCCACCTTCCAGCTTTGCTCTTGTCACTGACTGAATTTCAGGTCCTGACTACTTTTAATATAAATGCTTAGTAAGAGAATCTGGGAGAGATAGATACTGATTTGTGGCTCAGTACAGATAATTGCAAAATTAGGAAAGTCTCATGTAAGAGTTCTGGTAATGTTTTCTCTAAAATGAAACCTTCCCTAAAGCATTGCTATATATATATGCAAAAAAAGGATCTGTATTTTCCTCCTGCTCTGTTAAGTCTGTGGCTCCTTCCACACTTGAACCTTGACCCATTGTGCTATAAATTTTATCCCATCTGCTCAGTGTTTCCTGACTGTTCTTTAAATATGGCAATACTGGAATATTAGAATCTTTCATCATTGTCCATCATTTTTTATATTCAGCAATAAACTGCCTACAGAGTAGATACATTTTACCTTAGCAGTATATAAAAGCATAGTTGTTATTAATTTTCTAGTCAGATGAAAATACAGGAATCCCAGTGTGAAAATGTTTTTCCTGTAATCATTTTACAGGAATAGCAATAGAAATAAATAATTTTATGGCAGTAGAAATGCTTGAGCATATATGTTCAATATTCTGAGATGTGCTGCTCTGTCACATTCTCATATCCTTATTTAAGTAGCTTTATTTTAGATGTATACATATACTTGGACTCAGATCAAAACTGTTTAAGGTCTACCTAAAGACTGTCATTTTACTGCAGTACATCTGGGGTCATGGCCTTTACACAAATGAACAGGACTAGCAATAGGTTAATTTTAATACCCTGAATAAAAATTTCTAATCACACCATTTGAAATGAGAAATCAAGAGAAGATTAAAATTTGCTCTTAAATGAGAATGCCTGATTTGGCACTTTTTCTGTGAAGTTATTTCACTAATTGCATGATTTTCTCACAGGGGGAAAAGTGAAGGGCCAATTTTAGCATGCATTTGTCAGGCAGAGCAGTTGCAGTTCTTCCAATTATGAGTCTTTTTTTTGTATGTCCTTCCATGTCATCTTGGTGAGTCTGGGTTCCTTAGCCCACCTGTGTCCCTCAGAGCTGTGAATGCACCATCTTTTTTCATGTTCTTGTGAGTATGTGAAGTCTGGGACAGAAATTACACATTCTAAGCTGTTTACACAATGCTGATTCAGTGGACTCCAAGTTTCTCTCAACACTTTCCTATCTTCTAGAAATTTTCAGAACAGTCTTTATTCTTCTAGTCTTAATGTCTTTTGATCTTCAGCCTCTTCATGGAAGCCCAAAAAATAACCTATCCAGAAAGATGAAAAAATAGGTATTAATTTGTTCCCAGGAAGGGCATCCTCAGGGAGGAGCAGTCTTCAGGTACACAAAAGGTTGGGTGTTTAGGAGGTAATAACAAAAGAATTAATTGAAATGAGATTTTGGAGTGAACAGTGAGGTAATAAATTATCAAAAAAATTTTCTGTTGTTGCTGAATGTGTGAGACCTTGGAGCACAAGAGCACATTGCCTGGACAAGTTTGGGAATCAGCCTCACTTGCTACTGATTTTAAACAACTGCAAAGAGCTCTGCCCACAAGTGATTGAATTTTATCAGGTCTCTCTGAAAGCAATGAGTAAGGCAAGATAACCTCCTGAGGCCTTCTATATCATTATCTCTTCTGATAGTTTGAGACACAGATATATATAGATATATATCTAAGATGCCTTATTCCTGCAATAGATGGAGCTGTCTTTTCTAATTTTTAGTAGCCAGTTGCCTACTTTTAGGAAGACTTTTCTTTAGACCCAAGGCATAGTATAAACTCTGCAGTAAAGCAGAATGTGCTTTCCCCACTAAGGACATAATGGATGTTGCACCCTAGCTTTGCCTCCTTCAGGCCTGTCCTCATCACCAGCTATTGCCATGGAAGGTTTTAAGAACTTGTTTTATAAACAGCACACAGATATCTCATAAAATGAGGTTTGGCTGTATCTGAAAAATCCCCCTAGATGTGTGATGGCCGTTGCTGGTGCTACCAGAGTCACATTCCCTATAAATGAGTGTTCTCCAGACCTAAATAATTTCCAGTAAAATGTTGGCTGTTTTCAAACCAACCACAAAACACACTAACATACCAGGCATTTCCTTTAGGGTGCTGCTGCTTTAGTTTCTGTGTTAACTGGGTTTCTGCAGTGATTTCAGCTGTCCTGAAATAATCACCCTCAGCTGAGAATCCATCTGAAAGTAAAGGTTCAAACCCTTTAAACGTGTTTAGAGAGGATGTAGTATTTTTTAGCTGTATGTGAATGGTGAGTGATTGTCTATCAGCCCATAAAGCTCCTCACACTTGCAGGAGAGGAGCCCAAAGCCACAAATCCTCTTTGAGGGACTAAGCAGGACAGGAAAGGGACAGCTGGTGAGGAACACAGCCTTGCATCCTGCAACAAATGCATTGGAGAATTCCTCCTGGCCCCTGCTGCTGTGGGTGTTAGGAGAGAGAGTGTCCTGGCTCCTGGCTTTTATTAGGAAATTCAGGCTGTCTCAGTCTTTAAGGGAGCCTGTAAGAACAGCTGAGTAGATCGACCAAGAATATCTTACTGTCCACAGATCTAGGGCCACAGTTCAGCTGTGTCTGTTCACTGTACCCCATCAGTGTTTTGGGGTATTGGATGAACATTTGATTCCCCTGCTCTGTGTGCCCAATCTTAAGGTGAACCAGCACTTCTCTGCAGAAAAAGAAAAACTTCTATTCACTTTGCTGCTTTCTTTTCATACAAAATGGAAGAGGGGCATCTTCATTCCCCCTCCATTCTGAAGAGATCCATCACATACTCACCTTGTTTCAGATGGAGAATGGCAATGCTCTCCTGCTTTGCTCCTTTACTTGTGGTTCAAACGATTTGTTTCAGGGAATCATGGGCCCAGGTTTCCTGTTGTACATCTTTCCCTTTCATGGTTTCAGGTCTCCTCTACCCTTTCCCCTGCTCTGTGTGCCCAATCCCTAGGTTTACACACAATATAAAGATGAGCAAAGCTGTATTTGTCATGTTAGTCTCTTACCAGTGGACTTTTGAAATCAGCTGGCTTCCCTCTTGTCTAAACATGTCTCCAGGTCTATTCAGTACCTTAAGAGGCCAGCCAGAGTCTGTTTGCATTGCCAAAGGCAGCATTTCCACAGTTTGTTGTAAGAAAAGGAAAAAAAATCAAGAGTACACATCCCAGCTGCCAGCACTGTTGTCCCTGCTACAGAAGCAGCTGAGTTTGTCCACCTGATAACAGCCCAGTGTCACTGTTCAGGAGGAATTAATTTGGTGTAGTAGACCAGGCCAAGCACACTTTGCTTGCCCTGAATGCTGAGCCTTGGCTAAAGGGATATGCAGTTGCTGTAGTTTTGTGAGAATGCAGATGTAAAGGGAGACTGGAAGACAAAGAATGTGACTCGAGTATTATGGCTGGCCAGTCTGTCATTCTGAGGCTCAAATTCTGTAAGTAGATTTGGAGTTTTTTTCCAGCTGGCAGTTAGATGAATGAGCATCACTTGTGAGAGAGTTTTCTGGACAGGACAAGAGAGGTTTCATCAGAAAGGCACACAGTGACTGGTGAAAGTGGTTTTCTTACTGGAAACCTAAACCACTGTGCCTGTTGTAATCCAAAAATTCTGCATGATGTACTGTTACTGAAACATGTTGGATCAGTGCTGAGCTCTCACAGAGTCTATCTGTTGCCTGTACCCTCATGTGCTGAAAAGTGATGATCATGTTTTGTTTTCTCACATTGCACAGTGCTGAGCCTCTTACAGAGTAAAATGAGTGAAAGGCAAGATCTGCACCACATTTTGCAAACATAAGCAATTCTTGTGCTTCAAGGATTATGAACATCTTAATAAGAAGGTGTGATTTTGACCCTTGACCTGGACTCACTTCCAAATCTACACCCAGCTACAGCTGGTTATGTGGGCTGGGAAATCAAGGAGTTTGAGGGTCACATCATTGCCTGCCCTGAAGAACAGGCAACCCTGACTGGCACTGGCCTGGTGAGCCCACCTAGGCTCAGGTGTCACTTGGGTTTGGCTTCACCATCAGGTTGATAACTGTTCCACAGATCAGTAATGAACAGCCACCCAATCCTGGAATGTGTGTGCACCTTTCCAATAGAGGCAACAGTGGAGAATAGCTGCTGTTGTAGACTGTTGCCTAAAAAAAATCTCCCTTTTTGATGTAGCTGGAATGCTACTGCTATGAAATTTATCCAGTTCTTTTTACTCCTGCTTTTCATTTGCAAAAGAGACAATTCAGGGGTTCTCATTCCAGGAATCATGCTTTTTTGCATTCTTCAGTTTATCTTTCTTTTGCAAAAAATACTCACTGTAGCAGCTGAATAAGCAACTATTGCATCACAGAAGTCTAAGGTTATGCAGATATTAACCTCATTTCTTGCTTTGAACTCCCACAAGTTATTGCAATCTTGTTAAAAAATCCTTTTCTTAAAACAAACTTTTCTTCTACACATCATGTCTGTGTAAACATAGTTCTGAGCCAGCATATGGATGCATCATGCACACATAATGTTTGAATATTTTTTACCTTAATCATGCCCTATCTGATAGATTTTCTTAATGACATCTTTTGTAAAATTAGAGGACTTAGTTCCAGCTGTGTTTCTGCTGTCTCCTTCCCAAGACTCCTGAAATCTCTCTCACAATCCAACATACCCCAGGTGTCCACTAGGACAGGCATCCTTGCTGTTACCACACTAACAGAACTCAAGTCCTTTTGGAGGCTCTGCTGCACATGCCTTTGTACAGAAAATGGTGATAAAGCTGCATTGGATTTTATCCAAAATAAACCTGGGATTTTCTGAACAAATCAGTAAGCATGCAAAATTACTGTATCTGATGAAAGGAAGTTAGCCTGCTCCCCTGTTAACAGAGCTCTGGTTTATCCTCATACTCTTCTGTCTTGTGATACCAGAAAGCTGAATCAGCATTCCTCAATTTTACAAAATGGATCTGACACTGTGTTCTTGCATGTCACAACTTTCCTGTAAGGTTTTCTCCCTCCAAATAGAAGGGTGTAGGGGGATAGAATATAAGAAAATAAAGATAGTGTAGAAAGTAATCTTCCCCCTAAGGAGTTGCAGCTGGGCCAGTTATCAAAGATTAGGAACAGGCCTGACTTTAACAGGCCACAGCTGTAACCAGTGAG
>JAYDZK010000056.1:64623308-64644328 GCA_034509185.1 Euphonia xanthogaster | reverse complement strand
GAGAAAAAGGAAAACAATAATTATCTGATTTGCTTCTCCTGTGTTTTGCTCCTTTGGAATGTGTTTGGAGATTGTTTATCCAACAGGTGGTTGTTGCATTGGATTCTGGTGTGAGTGTTTTGACTCATTGGCCAATCAATGCCAAGCTGTGTCAGGATTCTGGAAAGAGTCACAAGTTTTCATTATTATCTTTTTAGCATTCTGTAAGTATCCTTTCTGTATTCTTTAGATTAGTTTAGTTTAGTATTCTTTAAAATAATACAGTATCATAAAATAATAAATTAGCCTCCTGAGAACACGGAGTCAGATTCATCATTCCTTCCTGCCCCGAGGGACCCTGCAAATACAATAACTTCTCCCTTCCATCCTCAGCCACCAGCTGTCACAAAACATGCCAGAATGCAGCCCTGAACTCCTTGAGCCCCAAGGCAGGTGTGGTTGACATTTAAAAAAGTTGCTAGGACAGACTGCAAGGTAGCTCAGCAATGAAACTGTATTAGCCATGTTGCACAGACAATCTGCCTCCTCCCAGAGAATATCTTTGTGTTGTAACAGCGCACCCACAGAAACCCCTTTCCTTTCCACACAACTAGCAGGAGTGCTAATTCTGAAGTGCTGCATCATGTGTTCCTGACCCAGATGTGACACTGTTCTCCCCTCTCTTCCCTGCTGCTGCAGCATGACCCAGGTGCAGTGCTGCCGCAGCCAGCTGGAGAAGCAGTCCTGCTCCGATGGGGTCGAATTTGCCAATGCGCGTGAGGAGTGTGACTCACATATTACCAAAAATTCCACCTGTGAGGCCGAGTACTTCAAGGTGAGACATCAGAGATCTCGGGTTTTGTGTGATTGAAATGGCTCCCGAGGTATTAAAGAGCCTTTTTTCCCAGCCCCGCGACTGAAGAAGAAGTCAAGATTCCTCTGGTTTTTAAGGTTGTTTATTTTCTCTTATCTAATTCATTCCTTCTCTGACCTGCTGAGATCTACCCAGCAGGTTGGGTTGAGGCACACTGACTGCCCTCAGGGCGGTGTTATCTTTTTATACTAAAAACTACATGTACTTTATTTACAATAATTTTCCAATACCTATCACTTATGTCAGACAGTCTGTCTCTACCCTAAACCAATCCAAAAGTGCCACCATCACAGCAGAAGATGGAGGACAAGAAGAAGGAGAAGGACAGAACACACCCAGATTCCTCCATCTTGTTTCTTGAACCCCCATTCTAAATCCCCAAAAATCTACTTTTTCACCCTGTGACAAATTAACTATCATCCTGCTCAAACTCTTGTGGCTTGTAAATCTTCACACAAAGTTGGTAATTGTTTCCATGGGCTAAAATCAAAGGCACAGGTGTTTTTGACTCCGTGCCAAGGTCGCTGAGCCCCCTGCCAGGGTCTCGAGTCATCCAGGGCAGTCAGAGGAATGTCCTGGGTTCTGACACAGAGATGCTCCTGTTTGTCTCTAAGAAGTGGAATGGAAGTTATTCAGGGTAGGCCCTGAAGGTTATTTGACTTGGTTTGCTGCACATGAATGGTTTTTTACCACCAGCACCTCATGTCTCTGTTAAGGTTGTTTGCATTGTCCTTCCCTTTGAGAAATGGAGCCCTGTTCAGCAAAGCAGACTGTCACATTGCATGTTAGCTGAGGCAGAGGGGACAATGAAAAAAGGTGGGAAATCTTGAATGGGTAATTGCTCAGGAAAGTACTTTTGCATGAAAAGAAGACATCAGTGCTGCAGTGACAGATGGTGAGAAATGCAGACACGTTTCAGACTTCAGCTTTCACTAAAGCATCTTGGCCTGAGGTCACTGGTCAGACTCACTGGTTTTCAATACTGGTGGTCCAAAGGGGTAGGACTGAAGTTATTCCTCTCAGAGTACTTATAATTCCAGCTTGTGTAAGTGTTCTAAGTTAACATGACTTTGATTTACAGCTGGATGGAGAGATCTGTAAGCCTGTGATACCAGCATTTGATATCAGAATAAAAATGCTCGTTGTTGGCATCTGCAATTAATCTGTGCCCTGCCCTCCACCTTTATTACTGTCTTTGTCTCTCACTGCCTGGAATGGAACATAGTTATTCCTTTTTTCAGAGTATTTTTGGAAGAAAGTTCCACCAGTAAGATCATGACCTTGACCATGAACCAGTCATGAGCAGCTTTGGTCTTGTTATGGATTTCTTTCCACGGTGATGAGAACAGATGAGAATAATTCTAGTTCTTCCCACTGCTTCAAAATGCTGAATGGTTCATTCAGTTAAAATAAAAAAAACCCCTACTATACAGAGGATGGCAGACAGTGTCTGACTGACAAATTTCATATTCTAGACAATGCTGGCTTGATCTGCTCCTGTCAGTGGGATGTCACTGATTCTAGGGCTGGGAAGTAACCCAGGTTCTCACTGGGAGCAGAAGAAAGGTAGCACATGCTAATGAGGCTGACACTTGTTGGGTTCTCCCGAGTCTGTCTGCACGTGTGGGATTACCTTGTGCATCCCTTGTTGATGATGCCCAGGCCTTGGCACACAGGAATTCCTGTGTACAGCCTTTACTGCTGGGAAGCACATCCCTCTCAACCTGAGTGCAGCACAAAATAATATTTCACCCTCTATGTCCAATATTTTGAAGGGCTCTGAACAGATGACCAAGGACTGATGGTGAGGACTCTGCAGATCCAAGTGCTTGTTATCAAAGACAGGATTTTAGCAGCACATGATTTGGGACAGCTCTAAACCAGAATGCAGCTGTGCAAGGAAGCCCGCTGACCCACCAACTGCCTGATGTTTCCCTATGTAGGCATGCCAGCATGAGGAAGAAGAGTTAATGGTGTTTAAAGATGGCAGATTTTGATAATGACAGTTTTATTATTAAACAAATTGGACTGGGCCTTGATCTCTGGCTCTGAGAAGAAAGGGCTCAGCACAGCTGTCACAGAGCCACTGTCCTTCCCCTGCAACACACAGAGCAGAGGGCTGTGCTGGCCTCAGGACACACTTCAGCCTTGTCTGATGGAGTGTTAGTTGCCATAAGAGCTTGCTGATATTTAAAAATTACAGGTGATTGTGGGGTTATGCCCTGAGCCCACATTCTGTCCCTGTTTAATTTACTGCTATAAACATACTCTGAATTAATGAATCTTTGTGAGTCACATTCTGCCCTTCCCCTCCCTAACAGGAGCATCCTACACATAACAACTTCACAGAGGTAGGGGTGTCTTTGAAGGTAATCTCTGATCCGTGGGGGCCATAGGTGACTTTTGAGCTAATATCAGTGAACAATTCATCATTTCTACTGTTCAATACATTTTTAATTTGATCACCTTGAGACATACAATGTCTGGAAGTTGTGCCTTGCTGAGGTAAACAAACTTGAATCTCATTTTGCCTAAGTTGGTGATTTTATTAATCTTAGGTCATGTCTTTTGGATCTTCTTTGTCTCCTTTAAGGAAGCAGAAAGAATGATTTAGTAATTAAATTTGTAGGATTAATTGCAGCCCCTTGCAGCAAATGAGGCAGCAAATCGTTCCTTTGAATGCAAAGCTTGGGATTGGAAAGAAGATAAAAAGACCATATCTCAGAAACATTTGCCTTAGCCTTTACACAAAAAGGCAATAGGCACAGGAAATGGTGGGCAGAATTTTCTCCTCTGATTGTTTGGAAGCATAGTTTTTCTAGCCTTGGAAGAAAAAGAGATGCAAAACGAATGGTTCATCTTTAAAATCTTCATCAAAAGAAAGCAATTTCCAGACGTGATGCTGCTGCAGGAGATATAGAAATTATTTTCTGGAAGTTTGTGCAACAACAGCCCCGCAGAAAGGAGTGCAGCTTCTAGAAATTTGACCACCTTTAAGGTACTTGGACATTTTCCCCAAAATTTGGCGTAGGTAATTTTCAAAGGTTGAGATCTCTCCTTATCTCAAAGTTTTGTTGAGAATACTTTGGTTGTGTATAATAGGTGAGCACAAAAATTATATTGCTTTGGACTGTTGAAAATAGTTTTAATTTTTGATTAGCTTTTTCAGAGTTCTGGAGAATTCCTTTGAGTTATTAGTGGGTTTTTTGTTAACATCTAATGGATTTCAGCAAGGGAGAGACCTCTTGTGGACAGATACCAAAAGCAGAGTTACTACAGGATTCACACCAAAACTGGAATATTGTAAAACTATTGCAAACCTCACATCATCAAAAGACCTTATTAATCTAAGGAACTTCAGGTGCTTCCTAGTCACACAAAAAATTATATCTTCAAATTTCTCACATGCAACTTTTCTCCTTTATTCCTTTCTGTGAGAAGGCAGTCAGGGGATCATAGGAATTCAGGTAGGACACAGCTGGCTATTTAAACATGAGGAGCAAGGCATGGCTTTGAAGCGGCATGGGATTTTGCTAATACCAGAGGGGAAAAAGTTTGATTTTATTATTGGGGTGACTTAAGAAGCAGAGGCCTACAGGCAGTGAAAGGGTAGAATAACAACTTGATTGTTGGTCATCACCACAGCCTGCAGAGGAATCTCAGCTCTGGCCCCTGGAGCACCTCCTGCCCCTCCTTCTCCACTGACCTCGGTGTCTCCATGTTGTTTCCTTCACACATTCTCACCTCCTCTTCTCTGGCTGGAATTAAAGCTGCCCCACTATCTTTGTTTTGATTTTCTTCTCAGATATGTTATCACAGAGGCGTTACCATCATCTCTATTTGGCCCAGCCTTGGCCAGTGGCATGTCCATCTTCAGAGCCATCAGAGATTGGCTCTACCAGACACGGGGGAAGCTTCCAGCAGCTTCTCACAGGGGTAGAAGCTCTCTCTCTGTGGCCCCCCACTGCCAAAAAACAAGCTGTGCAAAACCAACACACCAGTTAAGATAACACTTGGTACTTTCCATCTCTGGATCACTTTGGCTGAGGTATAGAAACATAAATTATTCTCAAGAGGTTAAATCAAGATGCATCATGCACAGTTAGAATAAATATGGGTTGGAACAAATGGTTCAGGGCACACAATTATGTTAATTGAAGATGCAGTGTCCTACAGATATTGTAAGATTTAGCTAGTTCTGTACTTGAAGTTTCACATGAGCTGGAGACAGAGGCTTTTCAAGTGGTGGCTCAGCCTGAAAGAAATAAGGAACTTAAGGCTGTTCAGCAGGTCAAAGAAGGGCAAAATTAATGATCACTCTTCACAAAAATTCAAGACAAACTCTGTAACTCCCAATATGAACATCCTGTGAGAAGATAAAGAAGTGGACTGAGACTTCCAGTAGAAGCCAGTGAGGGTACCAGAATTATATAATGTCAGATTTTGTCAAGGCATCAGCCTATTCAATGACTTAAATAAGATTTGGTTATCAAAAATATGCAGGTTTAAGTCAAGTAATGAATCTTTTGCTCACTTTCATTTTTTTGTCTTCTAATTGGGAAAATTGAAAATTAACAAAATTATCATCATACATTTAAGAACTTTGAGAAGGATGCCTCAGGGAATTGCTTGATATGTTAGAATAAATATTGTGAAATGTTTCAATCATCAAGGGTTTATTTCTAAAGTCATCCAAAAAAGCCAGAAAAGATGGAATTATCCCAGACATAAGAGGATGAAACTGGAGCATCTGCCACTGGATGGAAGTAGTTGGAGGAACTAGTAAAAAAAGAGGGTAATAGGAACCATCTCACTAAACAGGAGTAAATTAGGGAAAACATGCATCCTAGAGACTGGGAGGGGATGAAAACAACACCCCAGGAGATGAGGCCAGGAGAGAGGAGTTCCAGCCCTACAGCAGTCTGCAGCACAGAAAAGCTTCTGTTGTGTATTTAATGGCATCATACAAAATGGAAAACTTACATTCTTCAGGATGCTGTAACTATCTTGACTTCATGCTGCTCTAAGTTTTTAAAGCGCCTTTCGGTTCAGTACAGGGAGAGAAACATGTAATTCCTTACAGGGGGAAAACTTAGAATATAGGCAGCGATAGACATCTCAAAGTAATGCAAAGCATTTCATGGTTGCCCTCTTTTTGGCAAATGTGGTGCTTAAAGCACTAAACTATAGAAATTTAGTTGAAAGTTTGGTTATTTCATGTTCCATCTGTTCTGTGTAATGGTGCAGGCAATTTTCTTCAAGCAAAACAGAGTCTGGAAGACTAAAAAAACTAATAAAAAAAAAAGCTTAAATCTGCTTTCATGTGACAGTAGCAACTGGCAGACACCACTTCCAGAGAACCAAACACTTTTGCTGCTTTCTGACAGCAAGGCTGAAAACTGAATAAATCAGCAGCATCTTCTCAATTTCAAATAAGGGAAGGCTCCACGGGATTAACTTGTCCTATCCTTGCTTCTGTGCTGTTCTTGAAGAGTTTGCAGAACATTTTCCATCAGTGCCAAGGTGAGATAACTACTGACATCATTGTCAAAGCTCACATTGCTTTGACTTTGTTAATATTTTCATTTTATTTTTAACAGACATGTTGCTACTGCTGTTTGCTGGGAAAGGCTGCTCAAGTTCAAGGACAGAGTTGTGAGCCCAACCCAAAGATGGGATATCAGTGTGGAATTGTCTTCAGAACTTGCTGTGGGAAAGGTCAAGAAGGCATTGATCTGTCCATCAGTGATTATGCTCCTAAAAAAGAGACAGGTATTTTATTGCATACTTAAAAGAGTGAGACACAAAATGATACAGGGTACAAGGAGTGTTTTCACTTTTAATTATTTCTGTTGGAATTCCTCTAATTTGATATCTAATGATGTAATTTAATTATGCCTGTTTTGGAGCTCATTTTTTTGGCTAGTAACAGCTGGAACAGCTGTTGCTGAAAATAAGAGGCAGAAAGAGGTCACTTCGTTTCTGGTGTCAGAATTTAAATGTGCAAGAGCTTATTTTGGCAGCTAATGATCTTACCTTGGAAGCTGAATATAAGCTATTATTTTTAATGGCATTTTGCCCACTGAAAAATGCTTAATTAAAATGAAAATCAACAAACAATTCTTAGAATTGTGTTGAAAAGCTAGAGGACCTTTGCCAGCTCAGCAAAATGCAGATGTTGCCATTATGTGAGAGGTAAATGCCCACAAACCCATGGAATTTGAAATGCCTGGACTGCCTGGGACAACTAAGATCTCCAGGAAGTGTGGAAAAATGTTTCTTTTGGTATTACCAAAAAAGAGGGGTACCTGGATGGCAGGAGCTCCTGACACCCTTCTCCATACCTGCTCCACAGAGCTGAAGAGGATGAATGGGTACAGACTGACCCTTACAGACTTTCATTTATTTGGGCTTTTTCCCCTTTTTAACTTAGACCTGAAGCTGCAGACAAGTTGTGCTCAGTGGTGTTGCCTCCCTCATGGGCTGCTGAGCACTGAAAGCAAACCATCTGGCTGGCAGATCACAAGCCACAGATTTTGGGGGACATCATCCCAATCCATCACAAAATCCAAGCCCCATCACAAAAGCTTGCACTGGTCTGCTTGAGCCAGCACGTTATCAGAGCTGCTCCAGGTCTTTCAAGCCTGGCTTGTCTCAGGGTCCCCCTTATGAGGTAACATCTGGAAAAGCCCTTTTGGACAGTTTCTCTGTGTGTGCCCTTGTTTCAGGAGGGGAATTGCCCTTGTCCAGGAGCACTGGCTGAGGTGCCTGAACATGTAGATCCCTCATACTCAGACATCTCTGCTAATACCAGAAATTTGCATACTCAATGTGCCTGTATGGCATGAGAAATATGCCATTATGAGAAGTGTGAGCATGGCAGAGTATTTCCCTGCTTGCCTTTGTGGGCAAGTGACACACACAGCAACCACAGTATGGTTATTGTGGCACACCTAAGAGCCACCATGCTTTGCAAAGCTGGGGCTGTGGCCACGAGCAGGGCAGGACAACGTTCTCATCATTCAGCTGAGACAAGCAGGTGTTTGAACATAATCAAATAACCCTACTGACAATAAAAAAATGCCTGTAGAAAGGCAGAGCAAATAGCAAATAGACACTTTGGTTCGTTGTGGAAGGGAGATGAGGCTCCATTTTGCAAGGGAGATTTCTGGACTAGATCCTTGTGTGTGTTGTGCCATAGCAGTGCATGAAGGGCATTCTGCTGCAGGGGTAAGGCAAGCTGGCTCTCCAGGTCACCTCAAATGTTGTCTGCAGGTCGGACTTGATGGTCTTGGAGGTCATTTCCAACCTGAATAATTTTGTGATCCCTGGTGTTGTGTCCCCAGAGGCCTGTACCAAATCCAGCCAGACTTGAGCACACTGATTCCATCAGCTCTGCATAACTGAAATGTGCCCCTGTGGCTTGAGGATGCAGTTAACCAACCCAGCCTTGTGCCACTGCACAAGCACTGCTTTCACATCCTCTATGCATCACTTGCTTGTAAGGGACTGCTGGTGGAATGGGCTCATGCACAGTGACTGAAACAAGCCTAAGTTTCCTGTTCAATAAGCAGAGTATTTTGGGATTGTGTTTTTGCACACTACCCACCTACCTTCGCCCCTGTGGTCAAAGCTGTGGGATTGGAGAAAGTCCATTAGCTGGTGGGTTCAGGATGTGTTTGGCCCTTGTATGTCCTCATGTGGAGAGAATGGACTCTTGGAATATGTACATGGGGCAGGAGTACCACAGATCAAAACTCTTCAATAAGCATATTAAGTACATATATATATATATAAAGTAGAAGTATATAAGTATATTTGGAAGAATGCCATAAGTATGTGCCCAAAAACTTAGGTGAGGAGTTCTTTTTGAAATGAAGTCTAAATAAATAACTGAGGTTAATCTGATTCTCATTAAATCTCTGAGTACCCCAAGCTACTATAAAGTCAGTGGAAGCCAAGCATGCCTCAACAGCATGCCTTATGAAAATGAGGTTAAGCTCTGGTTAAAAGCCTGACATTAAGAACCTGTGTTTGAAAACGTCAGTCCATATGTAATCTATGATTGCAGTGTGACTTTCATATTGAATCAGTCAGATGGAAAATGCCCCATGGCCACGAGCATTTGAATATCAAATTTAAGTAACAAATAGCTGTAAAATATGTAAATAATGCTTTTTAATTTTGTTCTGGTTTGTCCAAAACCCTGGTGTGAGTTCCATCCCAAGCACGCAGTGTTTTACCTTGAGAAGTGCTTTCTCCTCTAATGCCTATCTCTCCTCTTTTTAGTTGAAATTTCAAAGGAGGAACTGGACCAAGAAGATCCTTATCTGCATGATGGCTGCAGAGGTGAGTCAGGTGACTAGTCCTGCTAGCCAGCTCTTTTGTGATTGCTTTCAATAAAGTGAAGCCAAATTAGATCTAGGCAGAGCCCTTTGCCTAGGATAGTTATGGGTAAAAAAAAAACATGAGGAAGAGCCTTTCCAAGGAGTAATGGGCCATTATGTGATGCCTAAATAGTGCCCAAATACAAATGAGGCATTGTCTCTCACAGTGCAGTCCATCTTGCCCAACTGAAGCTGAGACAAAACATTTGTCTCTGTACTTCTACTTAACTTCTAGCAGGTAATACCTCAGAAGTGTCACCCTTGAACATGTGGAGTACTTTGGATTCTTCAGAATATGGTGATCCTATATTAAATACGTGCATCCTTTATTCTTCTCTTGGTGTTTGAATATCAGGGTGTTTGAATATGAAATTAAACTTGTTTGTGTTTGAGATTCATCGCCTGAAAAAAAGGAAGACAAAAGTGGCTATTGTTCTGATTAGTCATGCTGCTCTGCCTCCTTGGAAATGTGCATTTGGAATCTTGCTCTACTAAGTGTTCTGATTTATTGCTTGTCACATATGATTTACATGTCTATAAACCTAAACCAGCAGTGATTCATTGTTTTCTGCCAGCATTTCAGAACTCAGAAATGTATTTAGGATAAAATCGATTTAATAGGCTCATATTCCAGCTGAAAAAATTATTTACTGTGCTCCATTTTCTACAGCTGTAACACTCTGGAGAGAGTGGGAATATCTACCAGGTCATTAGTGAACCAGAGTCAACAGTGCCTCTCCTCCTTGTCTCCAGTTGCCAATTAGAGGAGATGACATAGAAATATGTGTTACATATTTTCCTAGCATTATTTCTTCATGTAATCAGTTGTTGTATTTCTCAGATAATCAGCTGCCTGCAGGAGATGGATTGGTATTGCCAATTGCCAATTGGTGGCTCTGCCTACAGTATATTTTCTGATAAACTTGGCATGCCAGAAGTCTTGTAATTTCCTGAACTTTAATAGGGCAAACTTAAATTCCTAGGAAGTGGAATTTCCAGCAATTTGTTTTGTAGCACCTTCATGTAACATGGGGAAATTAATTCTGTTCTTCTAACACTCCCACTACAGGTTTTACTGTGTCAGGATGGAGCTCACAGTATTAGCAGAGATTCAGAGAGCAGAGGCTGTTGATCTCATCTACAAAACTATGGTTCCATCTAATTTTCAGTGATGCATTAATGGCCTTGTCCTCATTAGAAATTGTTCTACTTTAAAACTTATTCATAACATATTATAGCTGCAATTGCTCACATGGATTGTGCCTACCTCACACCTTTTGTTTAATGCCTATCCAGCTGTTCTAAAAAAGAGGAAATGGGTTCTGTTTGTACTTAGAATATTTGCAGCCTTACAGCAAATATTTGTTGTTGGAAGCATATAACCTTTTCTCTATTTTTAGAATATGAAACATTTTAAATATTAATTTCTATTTTAACAAGGTCAGAAAAGGTTTTCTTAATGATGAGCCAAATTTTGTGTAAATTCTCTGTAGTACTCTCCTTCTGTTTGTCAGGATAATCCTTCTTTTATTAATTTTTAGAGCTTTCAGGGCTTAGCCCTTTCTTTGTTTTGTATATGTGTATTAACTTCTTTTCTAAATAAATGAAGTATCCTGTAAATTAATGGTTTGTTTCACTTCCTGTGAAGAGCCTCCTAATTACATGAGGCCTTTTAACATATTCATTAGGTGGTGGTCCCTGCTCTCAGCAGTGCAGAGACACAGGATCCAGTTACGTCTGCTCCTGCTTTGTTGGCTATCAGCTTCAACCAGATGGTATCACCTGCGAAGGTAAAAGAAATAAAGCCATTGTTTTGATTCTTGTTTTAAAAGAGAAAGAATAGATACAAAAATACCCAGAGAGAAGAGACCAGAATATGCTTATGTCAGCTGGGGAAAGAGATGAAGTCATAAAAAGTTGATTTGAATGGAGTGTTGAGATGAGAATTGTGGGAAGCTGAATTTGAGAGGGTCAGTGGAAAAGGTGGGAAATTTAGAATAGAGAAGAGGCAGAGTTTGAATTTGTTGTTGTGAGTAAAACCAGCACAGAATACCTATTTTCTCTTGTGAAAGTGTATTGTTATTGATAAGGCAGACAAAATAAGTAGAGTGGGATTCTTTAGCTTGTTAAGGACACAACTGACAGAAAGGATTAATGTTCTGGACTCCATAAGTGGCATGGCCACTGTCAAGGGAGGATAGTTAGTTTCTCCCAGAAGAAGAACTGGTTCTTCCTGCACCCATGAGTGTGGTCAGGCACTGCCCAGGCTCCCCAGGGAATGGTCACGGCCCCAAGGCTGCCAGAGCTCCAGGAGGGCTTGGCCAAGGCTCTCAGGCACACGGGGAACAGTTGGGGTGTCTGTGCAGGGCCAGGAACTGGACTCCATGATCCCTGTGGGTGCCTTCCAAGTCAGCATCTTCGGATCTGTGGCACCAAATGAAACGGGCTGGGATAGAGGTTGCATTTGACTTCAGGCATGTGCAATGTGACATTTGGTTCTGAGCTAGCGAGCCCAGGCTCCTTGTTGCTGAAGGATATGAGCCCTTCCAGGGCATAGCTGTTCAAGGATGACAAGTGTTCCAGATGAAGAGTTCTTTTTTCTGTCAGTGACTGGAAATGTAATCTTAAATACCTCAGATACAAATTTCAGAATATAAAATAAATATTGATGATTGGTGAGAATAGCACTAACCTAGTTGGACATATAAAAAGGAAGAGCTTTTACATTTAGCATGCATGAATGTCAGATTTTCTTATGCATTCAAAGTTAAAATGAAAAAGAAATTCACAAAGGAAATGTCTCTGAGTAGCTGTGAAGTAGAAAGTCAGCTTGGCTCAGAGAGTCCCTCAACCATACATTGGTGGGATGCAGAGCAAGGTGAGGATTTCTGAAAGTTTGCCTCGTTCCTAAAGTCACTGTAATCTGACCATGAAATCACTGAGGTTAGAAAAGACCCTGAAGATCATCGAGTCCAACATAAACCAAACACTGCCGACTCCCCCAGCAGACCATGTTCACACATCCTAGCTGTAACAACTTCAGACATCTTCAGAGGCAGCATCGACTGTTAGACTCAGTCAGATGATGTTGAGTCTTTGCTCTCACTCAGTTAAACTTCCTCTTCTTAAGTACAGTGCATCAGCCAGAACTGGTACCAGCAGGGTCCAAATGTCTTTGCTGGCTCATGCCCTGGTGGCAGCTGTGTAGCAGGATGTGAATGTGAGGCCAAGTCCTCACCTTTGAATTCAGATGCTCAGAGGAATGCCTGCTTGGAGGTGTGCCCACAGCGAGCCTTCGACCTGTCTCTTCCCAGGGATGTCATGCTTCTTATTTACTCTCTCTTGTTTATTTTTCAATAATTTTTCCTGTTGTAGATATTAACGAATGTATCACTGGGACCCACAACTGTGGGATTGGACAGACCTGTGTCAATACACTGGGATCCTTCCGCTGCCAGCGGGACACGAGCTGCGGCACCGGTTATGAGCTGACAGATGACAGTCGTTGCAAAGGTATGTCCTGTGCAGAGAAACGAGGATCTTCAGGCTTCAGTTAAACACTAAGCACTTCATCATGTCATGCTCTTTGGCCTTTGGTAAATACACATGTAACTGAGGCACACACACGTCAAGGACAGCAGTTTTCCCACCTGTCACCTTGCAAAAAACCAGATCATGCAGCTGGGGGCTGCTGTAAAGATTTCCAGGAGAGATAACTGCATTTCACACTGGCAGTTTGTGCTGCATGTTAGGAGCTGGTCTGGGGACTAAACCAGGTGATTACCAAGGCCCAGAACTCACACTATACCCAATACCCTGGAGATTATTTCTGGCTAGCTCCAGTCTGGTCTGTGGGATTGATTGCTCATTTGTGAGTGGAGTGCCTGAGTCCTGCTCGTGGAGCATATCTGATGGCTTGGATACACCTGAATGAATCAAGTTTGCACATGCTGGAGTGTGAAAAAAAGTGTGGCAAGTGGAGCAACCAGGTGATTCAGTTTGAAAATATGAGGGTAGATGCATCTTTAGAAAAAGAAAGCAAGCTTTTATCCTTAGGAGGTTACAAAGGGATTAATTTCTTAATCACAGCATTCTTAGGGATTTAAAAATGTAAAGGGGTTAAAACCACTCTTCTTGACCAGCTGTGTTTGAACACAAAGGTAACAGTCCTGACTAAAAAAAATTACTTGTTTCAAGTTCCATCTAGCTTAAAGAATGCTCTTATGTGCATTGGTAACTTCTCCTGGTGTGCTGCCTTTACAGAGATATAAATTAGCAGCAAACTCAGTTGATGTGGAATTGGTTTTCACCATGTCTGTTCCCTCTAAGCTTAGACTGCTTTATAAACAAACTAATTTCATTCCCCTGAGTAAATTAACTCAACCAAAATTTTAGGTAAGGTTTTACTGTAGGAACTGATCAGTGATGAATAATAAATAGATTGAATAAAAAAAGCTGATGAACAAACTCCAATGCCAAACCTGCAGAACATCATACAATATTTTTGAAAGTATCATGGTGTAACTTTGAAAGCCCTTTGAAGTAACACTCCCCTGGGTTTGAATGACATCAGATTTAGGCCAACAAATAGCTTACTGGCAAGTATTAACATATTTCTCTGCCAGAAAAAAAGAAGTACAGATAATAAATTATACCTGCAACTAATGTTAGAAAGTTCTTATCTGGGTAAGATATGTTAATAATGTTAATTATTAATGCTCTGTAAAGTGATAAAAATAGTCATGTATGGTTTTTAAATGCCAAGTAACATGACTGAGCTGTGCTACATGTAGAACCCTGCTAAACCCAGTTCAGTATTAACCCAACCTAAACTTCAAATGGTCTCCACACTCATTTTTTAAGTCCCACGAAACTCTTGGGCTACTGTTGTATCAACTGCATGAATGAGAAAGCCGAGGTATCCTTTTGCTGGAGAGTTTCTGTATTTTGATAGCTTTAGGAGATTTCATCCCATTGCCAGTTGGCAAATATTAAATTTTAATTGCTTTATGTGGACAGGACTACATTCCTGAGTGAAGCCTCATTTGCTGTTGTCTCCTTTATCTGCTTTACGTGCACAATAATTTATTCAGAAATATTCATTGTTTATTCTGAACTGGAGTAGAATATTAAAGTAAGCAGAAGTCATATTTATGTGCATTTTAAAGCATGATAATGCAGGGATATTGAGAGCCTTAATATGGAGGGGAATCAAGGTCAATTAATTCACTTATGAACAATATCTGCATTGGATCTAAAGCTAAAATTAAAATTGCACTTGGGTAATTAAATCTTCCTGACTTCAAATCTAAGCACACTGCTGAATCAAGGCTGAGCAGTGCTGAATGTGATGCTTTAGGTACTCTATAATAGTTTTGAATCATTTAGTTGTGAGAACTAAACTTGTAAAGCATAACATGCACAGACACCCCCTATATATAATATTAATAATGAAATTGTAAAAAAATCTTAACCTACCTGGTTTTACTGAGATATTTTTTGAGGTAGTCAGATTCATCCTGGATCACAGAACCCCAGGAAGGTATGCTGGGGATTAATCTATGTGATGATATTAATTATGTCTTATGTCTTAAATGCAATGAAGGAACCCATCTAACTCCTGCTAACAATTTCTTTTTGTGATGTACCAGATATTGACGAGTGTGAGACTGGTACTCATAACTGCCCCCCCGATTTTATCTGTCAGAATACTCCAGGATCTTTCCGCTGCCGCCCCAAGCTCCAGTGCATGAGTGGCTTTATACAAGATGCACTGGGCAACTGTATTGGTAAGGCATGCTCTTGTCTTGGGGGATGCTCAGGGGCTGCCTGGGAGAAAAGTTGTACTTTTGCTGGGTAGGTTCTGAACTGCTCGAGCTGTTCTTCATCTGTGTATGCACTGCTCTTTCCTTGATCCCACAGGTAAGAGAGACAGATGAAAGCCTTTGAAATAAAACAATTAAATACTAGATCACTATTATTAATGAGATTGCATTACCAAAGGTGGTTAGCTGCTTAAGTCTTCGGGTCTTTTATCTAAAACAAAATGTGTAAAAAAATTGTCATATATTTTATCTAAATCTATCCAAAAGGTTTTAGCCAAAGGTTTGTGTAGAAAGCTGTAATTATGGCATCCTCTGGAACACCTTTTGATACTATTCTGCTTGGTTTTACAGGCATGTAGGTCTTTCCAGACCTGT
The DNA here is from genome assembly GCA_034509185.1 of Euphonia xanthogaster. NCBI lineage: Eukaryota > Metazoa > Chordata > Aves > Passeriformes > Fringillidae > Euphonia > Euphonia xanthogaster. The sequence goes on along the minus strand of JAYDZK010000056.1, from coordinate 64,628,888 downwards.
CCCACATTATAGCCCATCTTACTGTGTATGAGAAGATAGGACAGTCATAACATACTGTGGAGAGGAGTTTTACTTTAAAGACTGATGACAATCTTGTCAAGCCAATGCCTTGTTTCCAAGACTCCCCAAAACCAGAATTACAGCCTTCATATAAATGCATTAAAATTACTGGTTTCCAGCAGCCTTTCTATGGATTTGTCTAATGTGACCCACAAATCTATCAGTTATTCCCTTGAGTATTATTTTCAAGTCTCAACTCAACTTTTAATTCCCCCATTGGCATAGCAAGCCTTGGACTTGTGGAACTGGCCGAGCAGCAGCAGCTGCCAAGTTGCACTCATTATCAGCCCCTTGTTCTCCTGTAGAGTTGAAATCTGACACTGGAAACAGACTGAAAACAAAACTGCAGCCTCTTAAACGAGGGGGACCAGTGCCTGTGCACAGCAAGCCCTTTGGAAGAACACACCTGCCACAGGTAGTGCCAGGTCCGTGGCAGATTTTGATTAACTTGCTGTCATGGACATCGGTAAAGCCACATCAATTTGCAGCAGCAATAGTTATGGCCTGTAAAATGCATTTGCTCAAAACATTTAGGCAGTTTCACAGCCTAACTTTACACACTGGGAATCAAGTGCTGCTCTATGTGAAGTTGAGGGGATTTTGTTGTTGGATTTGTGACTTTGATCATCTTGTAGAAACTAAGAGCTCCCTCAGAGCACACAGACTGAAGCAGAACTGGTTAGGCTGGTGAACTGAACTGTTGATCAGTGCTTTGTATGTTTAGGAGAGACTTAAAGGCTTTGAAACAAATATAAGTTCTATACCAAATTTCCACTGCTTTTCAGTGGTATCTATGGTTTTTATACCTCCCCAGACTTCACTCTGGAAGCTTTGTATCAGTGGAGCTAAATGTCATGAATAGCTGTCTCTCCCATAGGCAGAACTCTTCTCTGAAGGGTTAAATAATGAGAACACCTTACCTTAAACCTCTTGAGACTGGGAACAGTTACACTGACGTGTGCTCTTGTAGATATCAACGAATGCCTGAGTACCAACATGCCGTGCCCAGCTGGACAGATCTGTATCAACACTGATGGCTCCTTCACCTGCCAGAGAATCTCACCCAGCTGTGGCCGAGGTTACCATCTCAATGAAGATGGAACAAGATGTGTAGGTGAGTGGCAGCTGGGAAGAAAAAGCAGTTCTAAGAAAATAGCTCACATAAATAATTTATGTTTACCGGTTTCTTGCGCTTTGTCCAGGTTTTTATCATTCCCATAATCAGTTCTTGATCTGTTCTTTCCCTCATGGCAGTCCCACCAAGTGAAGAATGACAAGCACCCACCCTCTGTCCTTCATAAAACTCAGGAAATCCTACATTTTGAGGAGTAATGATCACCAGCCCCCATAAATGTCATTGGCTGTGACTGCATCAATGGAACAATGCTGGGTGGTCCCAAATCTCCTTAGTACAGAGAGATAACACAAGGTCAACTTAATGCCCCACAGAAGCCATTCAAGTGACACTGAAAGACGGAGATGCCTTTGGCTGCCTTTTAACTGAGGTGGTTTTTGCAAAGACAGGGATTTTTGTATGTGTTTTCAATTTCTGTGAGTGGCTTATCAAAGCACCGCTGATGACTCTGGATCTCAAACATCTTAGACTAGATGAAAATCTGATCCACAAATGCGACTATGCATAATAATACAATTTTGCACCTGAATTTCTCCAAAGAGGAATTGTCTGATTACTTCATTGTTTTCATCCCAAGTCCATCAACATTAAGGACACCTTAGAGCTAACCTGCTTTGGTACGAATACTCTGGATTTGTGACTCTGATCTCGTAAAAGCTGAGAGCATAACATCTTGTTTTCTGTTCCAAAACACTTTATAACCACCAGAGGACAAAAAAATATGTTAGCATGTTGCTCTTATGTCAATCTGCATAGTTAGAAGTGTACTTAAAATGACTTTTTGTTGTAGATGTGGATGAGTGCTCATCCTCCAACCAGCCCTGTGGAGAAGGGCACATCTGTATCAATGCCCCAGGCAATTATCGCTGCGAGTGCAAAGCTGGCTATAGCTTTGATGTCATCAGTAGGACCTGTATTGGTAAGTTGCACCATCAACCTAAATACCTGCAGCCACAGCACTTACAAAATGATCCTGTGTGAAGAATGTTACTGCTCTGTGCATAGCCTCTGTCATCAGAATGTAAAGTTGTCTGCTGTATTATTTGGCTGACTCTAAAACCATATTAAAGAACTGCTGATACTTCAAAGGAAGCTGTATTAGTATTGTCAACATGTCAGCTGCTATCCTGTTAAAAGGTAAGGTTTTGAGAATGTGTGTAATTGTTTTCTGTGTTATTTTTATAAGCACCTACAGCAAAAGATTCCTTTGGAATATCAAAGCAACTTTCTCCTGTACAGATCTAATCCAATTATACTCTGGCGTGCTTCTAAATGAGCATTTTGAGAACTTCTTCTCTCTTTAGTATGAAATTTGAATCCGGAAAATAGCAATCTGGTGTTGCAGTGAGGCAGCCCATCCACAGAGCTCTCTGTGTGTTTGTCATTGCAGATATCAATGAATGCAGGCGCTACCCAGGCCGCCTCTGTGCTCACAAGTGTGAGAATACCCCTGGTTCCTACTACTGCACATGTACCATGGGCTTCAAGCTTTCAGCTGATGGCAGATCCTGTGAAGGTAGGGCTGTCAGTGCTCTGGTTATGGAGTGTGAGAAGCAGCCCCGTCACCCTGATTTTTTAAGTGTTTCTAAGCCTTCTGATGTTCACATTCTTGTAACGAAGTTTCTCACACACTTCATGTAAATAACTTACTGTTTTGCATTCTTTTATGGAGGAGAAATTTGATGGGCTGTTGCTTTGTCCAGTGCCATTGGAGAGGTGGCACTGTCACCCTCCAATCCATTGTCAGTTTTGGAAATCTATAAATGTTGGTGTCAGAAATTAAAAACTCTCTTTTTGCCTTGGAAGAGCAGCTTGTCCGTGCCATGTTATTTTATGTCCTATAGTGACACAGCTCATTGCTCTTTTAGCTGTTTTTTTATTTTACCTTTCAAGACTGCACTGGAAAGGCATGAGAAATCATCACAGTGCAGTCTCTCTGATTATATGAATGCTGCTCTGCTTAGTTGAGGGCCACTATAGCCCACAGCTTGAATATATCACCCTTAGACTGCATCATTTGACAGGACAAGAAGACACAGCCTCAAGCTACGCCAGGGAAGGTGCAGGTTGGACAGCAGGAAGAATTTCTTCCCTGAAAGGGTAGTGAGACATTGGAAGGGGCTTCTCAGGGAGGTGGTGGAGTCCTCCTCCTGAAGGTGTCTGAGGAATGCCTGGATGTGGCACTCAGTGCTCTGGTCTGGGTGACAAGATGGAGCTTAGTCACAGGCTGAACCTGATGGTCTTGGAGGTGTTTTCCAGCCTGAATAGTTCTGTGATGCAGAGGTGTAGGGGTCTGCTTTTGCTGCACTTTGAAGGGTGATTCAACTCAATCAGGTTCAAAACCTTCAAAACCATCCTTGCTGGTATCCAGACACAAAAATGTAAGTGATGGCCTAAAGATTCCATCCCAGTCTCACACCTTGAAGTACAGGAGGAATTTATAGCACAGTGCAAATTAACCTATACTGCCTGTTAGAGTAACACACGGAGAGTCCCCTATTTCCAGGTTACTCAGTGACATGTGCCATCCTTTTTTAATTAAAAAAAATACCTTCCAAAATTTTGTCTTATTCCAGGAGTGATGAAATATTGCAAGAAATTGGGGGTTCAGGTGTATAACTTTGCCTTTCAGATTTGAATGAGTGTGAGAGCAACCCCTGTAGTCAAGAGTGTGCCAATGTGTACGGCTCCTACCAGTGCTACTGCCGCCGGGGATTCCAGCTGAGCGACATCGATGGCATTTCCTGTGAAGGTGAGCTCTGTGGTGCTGCAGGGAGAGGGTGGGTGGCCATTTCTTACTCTTGCTGTAACAAACATGAGCAATTCCATGTAAGTGTTTCATTTTAACATTTGAGCCTCTTCAGTATTTCCTTTATTTTCTAACTGTATTTAATGAAGGTCTCCCGCCCATGCCCTTTTCTAGAGGCATCTCTTTGTATGTGTGGTGTCATTTTTGCTGTTGACACTGAATTGTAGCTTGGCACACTTTTGTAATTTGACAGAAATTTGTCTTTTTCCTGAGGAGCTACCAAAATTTCTAGTGTTCAGCAAGTGGAGATATGAGCATATTTATGTGTTACATATGTAATACATGATATTACTAGGTAATATTTTATATATCTTCTTTTTGTGGCTAGTTCTGAACTAATGTGTTCTCAAATACAAGGAAGATGTGGGTATGACCTCGTGGACAAGATCCTGAGCTTGGACTTAGGTCTCCAAGACTTATTAAACAGTGAGGCCTTGGGCAGAGCACCTAATGGTGATTTCCTTTTGTAAAAACAAGGATAAAACTGTTCCTCTCCCTCCCTTTTTTAAAGCACTACAATACATGTCACTGTAAAGTGCTTGCTCTCATCCATTACTTTGTCTCTTGGGCTCTCATATAGCTTTTCATTTTCTTCAGAGTTCCATTTATTCCTGAAAATCTTTGTTGTTTAGATGTTGTTGGCTAGAGCCACACCTATCTGATGATCTTCTTCAGTGCCCAGAAATTAAAATCATCAAGTTGTGTTTGAAGCTCATGGCAGGATCACTGTCCATGTGCACTGGGCTGAACGTCATGAACACACAGAAAATGAGTGGTGTTTTTTTTTCTTGCAGATATTGATGAATGTGCTTTGCCCACTGGAGGACATATCTGTTCCTTTCGATGCGTTAATATTCCTGGGAGCTTTCAATGTACTTGTCCCTCCACTGGGTACAGGCTGGCACCCAATGCACGCAACTGCCAAGGTGGGTTCAATAACTGCAGGGAGACCTCATGCATTGTGGAATTCTGACAAGTTAGAGCAGTTTTTGTGTTTTAAAAAATGCCTTTCCTATGACATGATAGGTAATGCAGTACACATCAGCTCAACATCTGAAGAAATCAGTCTTTTATAATAAATATATGGGAAATTTCAGCTACAAAGTAATTCAGTAGAGACTACTTTTAAAAACTTTATTAAATAATGGTGAAATGCTGTGAGTTCCTTCAGCCATTAAAAGGAAATATCCTGCTGTAAACAGTCAGCAAATATTTAGGTCTTGTCCACTTAGTGGCACTGCTGCTCTTCCTTTTCTTTTTCTTGCTGGTTGGTTGGGTTAATGTTCTTTTTTGTTCTTCTGTCCTCCCCTTGCAATGCTGCAGTAATGTTTAATTGCACCCCGTGTTCTGTAGTACCTGAAAGGATACTGGCTGCATCTTGAGTACTGTGTTCAGTTCTGGGCCCCCAGTTTAGGGCAGACATTGAGACACTTGAGTGCATCCAGAGGGGGCAACAAGGCTGGAGAGGGGCTTGGAACAGAAGCCCTGTGAGGAACAATTGAGGGAGCTGGGGGTGTTTAGCCTGGAGAAAAGGAGACTCAGGAGTGAGCTTAACCCTCTCCACAACTCCCTGAAA
>JAYDZK010000056.1:64589702-64623147 GCA_034509185.1 Euphonia xanthogaster | reverse complement strand
GTGGTGGAGTCACCATCCCTGGATGTGTTTAAAAAAAGACAGGATGTGGCACTGGGTACCAGGGTTTAGTTGAGGTGTCAGGGAACGGGTTGGACTCGATGATCTTGAAGGTCTCTTCCAACCCAGTGATTCTGTGATTGTGTCATTGTCTGGCACCTGCAAGGAGAGGAAAAGCCTGCATCCAACCCACACCCATTTCCATTTTCAGATATCGATGAGTGCGTTGCAGAAAGCCACAACTGCTCTTTCAATGAGACCTGCTTTAACATCCAGGGCGGCTTCCGCTGCCTGTCCTTGGAATGTCCCGAGAATTACCGCAAGTCAGGAGACACGTAAGTACCTTCTTTCCAAGGTGGCATCATCTCCTCAGTGTCATGCCACTGCTGGCTGAACACAGAGCAGTTTCTAGCAAATATGTATTGTGTTGGCAGGCCTACCCTATGTTTTGCACACACAAGTCTGGTTTCTTTCTCTTGCTCCTCTTTCTAAGGAAAAAGATAATCCCTTATAAAATGCCATGTGTCAGTGGTTTGCACCATAATGATCTCCAGAGCCATAAGCAGATGCTCTCTGTCTGGCTCTCTTGCAAGGCAGCCTGATAGGAGGGCTACATTGGTCTTTGAAATCCTTGGCTTTTATTTCAGAATCACACATAGTCTTTCCTTACCTTCACACTTCAGCTAAAGGCTTCGTTTTAGCTCCCTCTCTGAATTCTCACCTGTACTGTTGCAAAGCATTGCAAGAATGTCTTATTTTTGGTACCATTTAATTGAATCCTAGAATGGACCTTAAAAATCATCTAGTCCCAATCCTCTCTGCCATGTACAGGGACATGTCCCACTAGACCAGTTTGCTCAAGGCCAGATCCAAACTATATATCCAACATATCCATATCCAACATATCCCAACCCTGAGCACTGCCAGGGTTGGGGCATCCACCTCACTGGCCAACCTGTCCCAGTGTCTTACCACCCTCACAATAAAAAATTTCTTCCTAATATCTTACATAAGTCTCCCCTCTTTCAATTTGCATCCAAATTTCTGTATTAAAAACCTGGGAATCCTAGCAAGGGTGGTATATTAGCTGCAGCTCACAATCGTGTCTCTAACCTAGCTCAGTCTGTGCACTCTGGTGTAGAAAATAGGAGACAGCTCTGGGAGGAGGGGCAGCTGGCAGCTCTTTTATACCCATCAAATAGTGCCAGCAGAGAGGAGAAGTTGTTGCAAATTCTCAGTTGTGCAGCTAGAGTTTATGGCTGGTGAAAGTGACGCTTTGCCTCCTGCCCTGTGGCTTTCTGGCCACAGAAATTCTTCCAGCAATTCTTCCAAAGGCTGCTTCATGATCCCCCCATGTGCCTCCTACTCAGGTAAGTGTGAGCTCCACCAGCCAGGGAGGAAAGCTGACAAATCACATTTGTTATCAGCCCACTGTTGCTTTTCCCAGTCAGTGTTGGTGTGGCCACCATCTGTCAGACAGACCTGAGCACTCTGTGCCTCCTCTGCAGAATGAAGCCAGCACTGATCTTCATCTCAGGGATTTTGTGGGGATTAGTTAGTTTGCATTTAAGCCTTAGTCTTGGAAATGTCATGTAAGTGGCACAGCAGATGTATTTGATCAGAATGCTGGAGAAGAAGTTCATGGTATAAACCCAGCTATTTATGAAATATGCTTGTGTTCTGGGAAGGGTAATAGGAATTAAATTTAAAATTAATTTTGTCATATCAGTGACCAAGCAGTGCCTCATGATGCAATGTTCTCTTTATTTGTAAGACTGTGGGTATCCTAATTTTAAAAAAAGTGGAAAAAGTGTATTGTGCAATGGGCCACTAGGCAGAATTATCAGATTCCTGCTCTTACAGACATTCCTGCATTGCAGAGTTCAGTTTATAAAATACACATTATACACACATTCCATTTCATTTTCTCTCTTACCTGTATTTGAGTTCATTGGCTATTTGAGCTCTATGGCATCTTTTGGGAAAGCAGTAGAGTGTCTGAATGTTTTTCTGTGTCTAGGTTGTTGGGCTCTGTAATGGCTTCCTCTGCCTAACTCAGACCTACTCACAGGGCGAGATCCTTCTGATGTGCTCAGGCTATATAATTAGGCTGAGTCAGACACAAATCCTGCAGCTGCTCAGTGAAATTCTAATTATTTTAATTCTTTAAGTCATTATCTTGTTGGATTAATTAGGTTTTCCCCTCTCAACAGTTACTAAATGGATTGCTGAAAAGATGTTTGCATAAAGCAAAGAGAATGTGAGTTCAGTGCTGTCATTGGTGAAGAGCAGTGGGTTCCACAGGTGCTCTCATTCTCAGCTGGCTATGAATGTTACACCAATGTGCAGGAATCAGGGTTTATGGGTGGGATTACCTGGTGCTCACTGGGGAGCAGTTCATAAGACAGATCTTTAGCACCCTTTTTACATCCAAACTACTTTACATCTCCTTGACTGGAGCAGTTTTGCACATGTACCCCAGCAGGGCTGATAGCCAGCATATCTTTGTTAGTTCTGCATGATAACAACACTAAATTGCTTTTTTATCCAGGCTCTAAAATCAAAGTAGCTGGCTTCCTATCTCACCTAGTTCAGATACCATTTTTTCTCTCCTCTTTATTCAAAAAAAATTCCAATTTCACCAACTTGGCACATCATAAGAAAGACAACTTATTTTTCCATTCCCTTCAAGCTGGCACTTCAGGAAATTTTTTTACCCTGTTCCCCATTATTTTCTTTGGAATAGCTATAATTTAATAGGCCTCAATCATGTAAATCCAAGTCTCCTTATTCTTATTTTTCCTTAAAATCCTTATGTACAGGCAACAGCACTCAGTGATCCAGAAACTTCTTTACCCAGTACCTGTAAGGCAGAGGTTTTTGCCTGGTGGCTGTTGCAGTGGCAGTTGCCATCAGATAATTGCAGTATCATCCCAAGCTATGGGCTGGAACCTCAGGATGCTGTTTAGATACTCTGAGCTCCAGGAGGAAACAGTCTGTGTTATCTTCCCAAAAGACAGCAAAATGCCTGGCTTGATCTAAATGCTAACAATTTTATTGAGGGCCTTATCTCTTTTGCTTAAATTCTGCTTTTTGTTTTTCGTTGATCGGTCTATAGGCATGGGATTTTTCCCAGGATAGATAAGATCTGCTGCTCCTCATAATAGAACTTAACTTGCTGCACTGCCTTGCCAAACAGTTTTTGTTTTCAAATTGCATAACAATTAACTTCTCTTTATATGGCATTGAAGTCTAACATTTGTAATATTTAAGCCAAGAAAAATAGTAGAAAAGATAAAGAAGCGTTTATGGCAACATGTCAGATGTGTGCTGCGTTGAGCCAAATGGGGAACTATTTGTATTTTCTAGACATGTCTGTGCATATTATTAAGATTGCCTGGTGCTTATCATTATAAGGACATGTTTTAACTCCTTAAAATTTTGCCAAAATGTAACCAATGGCTGAAATTTTGCATGCCAGGTGTCTGACTCAGGCTCAAGTTTTGGCAAATTTCAGCCAGAGCAGTTCACCCATTTCCAAGAACAAGTGTAGAGAGGAGGACACTGGTATGTGTGTTTTAAAGACATTTTGGTGATTTATTTTTTTAATTTATTTTAAAAGCTTGCTGTCATGTTATGGAGCAGAAATCTGAAATTTGCTATGAAATTGCTTTTGCACTTTTTGTCATCCTTACTAAAATCCTCTGAAACTTTTAAAATTACAAACTTTGTAAAATTTGTAAAATTGCATTCAGCCTTTTTTAAGAAACTAAGACCTTGATGGGTAAACTTTATCCACTCCTCTATGCCAAAATAGGCTCAGATGTACCTGGAATCTTTCTGAGAGTTCTTTTCCTTCAAGTCTTTGAAGGATAAGGATTTCATAGCCTCAGCAGCAATCTGTCTTTGTGTTTGGCTATCTCTCTCACTGCAATTTAATTCTTCCTATCAATAGAGAAGTCTTTTTCTTCCATCAACAAAGGGTTCACTTCTGATTTAGTGGTCCTGAGCTTCTTATTGATCTTCAGAGCAGTCTGAGACATGCAGATCCAGCTCCACAGGCTGTCTGAGCCTGCTCTCACATAAAGCCACAGGAGAGGAGCCCAGTCTCCTCTGGGCCAGGTGCTGCCTGCCTGGACAGCCCCAGCTCCATGGATAAGTGAGATGCTTCTAAGCATGGGTGAGAGAGGAGCCAACTTGGTGAGAAGAAAATGAGAAGAAAATGAAAACTTGGAGATAAGGAGGTTGAATGTAGGGAGGGAGGGATCTGCAGGTATGTCAAGGTGAGGAGAATGAGTCTGGGAGATGCTTCAGGGGTAGCAGGTAAAATGGGGTAAAACTACAAAGGGGGCAACCACAGGGGTCAGGTCCTTATGGTCAAGGGTGGCTGATTCCAGGGAGCTAATGAGAGGACAAGAGGACATTGGGAAGAATTTCTTCACTGAAATGGTGGTCAGGCATTGGAAGGAGCTGCCCAGGGAGGTGGTGGAGTCCCCATTCCTGAGGGTTTCCAGGGAATGCCTGTATGTGGCACTCAGTGCTCTGGTCTGGGTGACAAGGCTCTGGGTCACAGACTGGACTCAATGGTCTTGGAGGTATTTTCTGTCCTTAATGATTCCAGTATTCTATTCCAGATTTGGATGGGGACCATCCAAGGAAGTAATAATTTGGGAAGGCCACACAAAGATCCTGAGGGAAAGGATCTGTGCTTTGGGTCTAGGGCTGTGAGGTGGAAACTCAGGGAACTAAGTGTCAGTCAGGAGAGAATGGAGCAAGAGGAGGATTGGCACTGGCTGAGCAGACAGTCCTGATGCCAAATATTTGAGTGAGAAGCAAGGGCCATAGGCTAGGAAAGGGGATAGGAAGAAGAAACTAGATTAGGAAAGACAGATGAAGGGGACAAGGATAGGATGTAAAGGCTCATTGCTGAGGGCAAGGAGAATATAGTTCTGTCTCCTCTACACCTTGAAATGTCCTAGGGACTTTTATCTCCAGACAGGAGGAGCATAGAGAGCACTTGTCCATCCTCATTACTACTCTGCTGTATCCTGTTTCCCTTCCTGAAGTGGGGCTCCAGATTCTCCTCTGGTTAAGAATTGTCTGTGAAGACCAACCATCAGTTGGTTTCATTCCCTTAGTTTTGGTCTGTTTAAGACAAAAACCACCTTCCCTGCACAGCTGATCATTAGCATCCATGTCCATGATGTGGCAATGGCTCACTTGGACCTCATGGTGTGGTGCAACCTGCTGAAAAGAAGTGCACACCAACAACAGCATGAGCAAGAGGAATATTTATTTCTTTTCCACTTTGCAGTGGAATATCTTCTAGGAGGCTTGGAAGGCTGCTACAGCTCTGGAAATGTACAGCATAGATAGGTCACTAATAAAGCTTGGTTAGTTGTTCAGCATGTTGAGTTGGTTTCCCTGTAGGAAGTAAGCCATAAAGCCATAAATCTTGCTAATAGAAAGTTCATTTTCCTTCAGTACGTGAGGAGTTGTTGCATACCACTCAACTCCTTTGAGCACAATGAAGTGAAAATCTGACTCAGAAATTAACGTGAGGGAAGGCACAAAATATTTTTCTCCTTGTTTTTCTGTTACAAAATTTATTATCCACAAATGGAATCCCTCCAGTGTTGTCAGTTTTCATTTATCAGTGTTTGGTACATGAAATTCAAACTGGGAGTAATTCTTTGGTATTTCAGCCACATAAATAAACATAATAGAACAGAGTAGAAAGTGAGCTAAAATAACTGGGTTCAAATGCAGGAATAAACATTTAGCAGCAGTATACACTTGCTTTTGTAGCCCATGCACCTAATTTCAGAGTTTTGAAAGACATATAAAACTGCCCCTGGGCTCTGGGCTGGTTTTCTCTGGTAGCACTTTCTGCCTCCTCAGCACTCCCCTCTCCTTGGGGGAGCCCCTTGGCTCTGTCCTGTGTCTCACAGTGCAGGGGCAGGACACAGGAGCTCTGCAGGCAGCTCACCTGTCCCAAGGAGCCACAGGGCTTGGCTTGCTCCCTCAGGAGCAGCAGCTTGCTGTGTTCCCCACCATGTGATTTCCTGCTCCCACGGAAGTCTAGAGAATACACTGGGGTTGAAATGCTCTTTGCTTCTCACCTTTGTGGTGTGTGACCCCAGAATGAACTCTGGCTCTTGAAAGCAATAATATTTGCCATCTCTCCTTTGTGGTTATTTGAGGGAACAATTACTGCACATTAACTGAACCTACAGAGCAGTGTGCAGTGCATACCACCAAAGCATGAGATAAAAGATGATGAATTTTGAATAATTTTAGTCCTAGCTGCAGACACATCTATCCTCACAAATAACTTTCTGAATCCACAGAATGTCCTTTTTCTTTGAAAACTGGAAGCTTTGGTCTTTTGTTCTCTTAAAAAATTCTGGCCATAATTTAAAAATGTATTTTACTTTTATAAAATAACAAGGGAGAGCATCTTTATGAGAGTGTAAGTGCTCATAAGTATGTACATTCCTCTAAGAAGTTGTACTTGAAGAAAACATTTCCAACTAAGGAATTAAATGTCTCAACTTGCTCCATGATTTCAGCAAAACCAAGTAGCCTCATGATTTTAACAACACCAAGTCATTCTCCTTAGTGGAGTTATTAATGACGTTTCAGAAAGGAATGCAGAGCTCTCCATACCTGAAAATACTTCAAGAGTATCCACACCTAATTAGCTGGCCATCCTGTGAGGACTTGTGCATGATCTTTAAACACATGAATAAAGCTAAGAATGCATTCAAATCTTCAAAGAATTGCTTCAAAGAACTACTTTTGTTTGCAAGTAGTGTTAAAAGAAAACATGCAACACATTAATTGAAGAACTGAGGGTACTTTTAATTAGTCTTCTTGAAAGTGCTGATTTTGCATATAGTGAGAAGTTCCTGGAATTCAGATCACCATGCGCTGGCAACAAAGTGGGGCTTGCTCATGAACCACAGCTCTGTTGGCATCAGATACTGCTGGTAGGAGCTCAGATTCATGTCAGAATAAAGTAATGAAATGGACACTCAGGTTTCCTTGAGGTGGTAAGAAACAAACCATGGTTTTGTGCTGGAGCATTTCTTGGTTAAGAAAGAAATTGTTTAGGTTCCAAAATTTCAACCGGTGGAGCAAATACTGCTTGGAATGGAGAGACTCTTGCAAGTAATTTAATTGATTCATAGTTTTGCATGAGGCAAGTTTGGAGCTAAATGCTCAACCTGATCATGATGAAATTTTGCAAAGTCATCATCCAGCTGTGATTGTTGTTGTCTACCTTTACTTCCACACACCTGGCTGAAAGGATGTTGGGATTCCTGTGTGGTGATTTGGGCATATCTTTAATCTGAAAAGCATACAGTAAGCAGTCCTTTACACACTTCTCAAACCCACCAGGTACCGTGATGTCAGATCTCCATTAATGTGTTCATAAACTGTAACACCCTTAAACAGCACAGACCTGGGTGCCCATAGCTGTCTGCCATCTTTTCTGGACAAAGTTCACTTCTCTCTGGAACAGAATGCATGGAGATTGTGACTGCTTCTGTAAAGGTTTGTGGCTCCCTGCCAGCCTGTATGGGTGATCTCTTGCTAGTGCTCTGGATTTTTCACTGTGGCACGGTGCTGAGGGAATGAAGGAACAGAGGCCAAGCTCCTCTCTCACCAGAAAGTCATGGGAAATCATTCCCATGACTTAGGGCTATGTAGGAGGAGACTGAACGTGTAGGACACGTGCTGGAGACATCAGGCTATTGGATCTTGTTTTCAGGGCTTGCCTAGATGGGTGTTAGACTGACTCTGGTTGGTTCTGATAGCACAGAGCAGTACTGGTGCCATATCAGCAGGAAAAGGTTCGTCTTCAGAGACCAACTCCTTGGACATTCCTGGTTTTCAGAATACTTCACTCAGTCTTAAAATACAGCCAGACATCCCAAGTAGGACACAGACAACTCCCTTACCATTTAGAATCTCTTCCTTTACTGAACATATGTCCAACCAGCAAAAGAATAAAACTTGGAGGGGAAAACAATGGCAGTGTTCTCCCAGAGGGGCTTGGCTGATGTAAATGAAAATAAACTCTCACCCCTGCTGAGGTGCCAGACCTGATCCATCCGTGCCTGCAGAGCAAGGGCAACACTTCTGACAATGGCAACGCTTCTCCCAGAGCCCCAGCTGCAGGCAAGTTCATCCTTATGGAATTCCTATCCCTTTGCAATATGAGTGGGGTGCCAGGCTGAAGAGTGGAGGCAGGATGCAAGTCAGCCTATCTTTTCCCACCCCCAGTGCCCCTGCTCTCCCTCCCACTCGCTCAATGTGCGCTAATCTTCCTCTTGTCTTGTGTTCTCACTTTTCTTGCAGTCGCTGTGAGCGCTTGCCTTGTAATGAAAATAAGGAGTGCCAGAGCCTGCCTCTGAGAATAACCTACTATCACCTCTCTTTCCCCACCAACATTCAAGTACCCACCGACATTTTCCGCATGGGTCCTTCCAATGCTGTCCCTGGGGATAAAATTCAGCTGTCCATCATCAGCGGGAACCAGGAGGGGTTTTTCACCACAAAAAAAGTGAACAACCACAGTGGCCTTGTGGTCATGCAGCGTCCAATCACAGAGCCCAGAGATCTTCTTCTGACAATTCAAATGCGACTTTCCCGCCACGGAACTGTCAACACATTTATTGCCAAACTTTTTATCTTTGTCTCTGCACAGCTTTGATCCCTAACTTACAGTCATCATTGGCTACTCTTTCTCTTCTAAGAGTAGCTTCCCACCCCTCCCCCAATTTCAATAAAGTTTTAGATCATCTGTTGCATGCTGCACTTGCATTTTATTTGCCATCATCATTACAGTTTTCCACTTTCCTCTATAATTGAACATCTTAATTTGTGGAGATTCTTCTGTGTACTCTGCATCATAATACAAAGCAGAAGTTGGTATCTAAGAATTCATTACCTGAGCATACTGAGGACTGAAAGCCATTAATTTACTTCACACAGTAGAGGAGTCAACTGATCATACACAGTTACATAGGCTTAGGTCTAAATTTTCCAAAGGAAATAGGTACATGTTTTGAACTGTCTTAACTGAGACATCTCTAGAAAATTTCATCACCTATGCAGCAAATAGTGTGGATTTTCTGAAACTCTGTCAAAAGGGCATAACTTGGACCCTTAGGAGCCCTGAGGTGGGTCAGTATAAAAGTGTGCAGCCAGATTCTCCAGCTGTCCTATTTATTGTTGCTCTGTTGTATCCCAGGAGCTAATGCACATTTCCACCACGTACAGGTCCCAGTTCTAGCTTCTAAGGATGGTACGAAAGCTAATCTCCTCTGAAGAACATTTATTTCAGAGATATTTCATCTTTCTTGCTGTGGAATTTTTGCTGAATGGAAAAACTAATGACAGCAGAACAGTAATCAACTTCTAAGAGCATTCAACTAATAGCAGAGAGCTCCTTTCTGTTTCACAAGCTATATCCTGAAACATTCCCATCTACAGGAACACTTGAAAAATATATTTGATTTGTCTCATAACACTTTTGTCTCTCCAGCTTTCATATTAAAGCTGATAAATTTTGACCAGTAAAAACTTTATCCACAACTACCATCACACCAAACCATAAGTGCTCTGAAAAGTCAGTCAGAATTCCAATATCCAAATCTTTCTTCCTTTGCTTTGACTTTCTTTGTTTACTTCTAAGCAGTCAAGAACAATGTAGACAATACAACTGGAATATCTTTGGAATTCTTTTGTTTTCTGAGCTGGAAGAGGATTTATTTATTACACAGAGTCCTTGTGTTGATAAATATTAAAAGCTCACTCCCAGAGATATGATCCAAAAATTAATGTTCAACACTACCCTGGGCTCAGGTGTCTCTGCTGCTCATTAGATAGGCAGAACAGTCATTCCATAGAAGAACAGGGAATAATCCATGGGAATGCACTTGTAGAAAAAATACCTCACTGTGTAAGTGCTAACAGCACAGTCGAGGTACAAGGGTGGAAACTGGGAACTTTCTAAAGCAAGACCATGAGCCTTAATCACCTGAGCACAAGGAATGACTCCATGAGCTGGAAGCTGCAGGCTCTCAGGCTCATATCAGCCAAAGCCTGCATCAGGGCAGGATTGCAGCTCTCTGCCAGAGTATTACATGTTCCCCAAGGCCAGGTTTATCACAGCTGGCTGACAGGAGTTCAAGTCTCATAAGGAATGCCAGTGTTTAATAAGCCTGTTGACACATCCTTATAAAGGTGCCAGAAGCTGCCAGTGGGGATTGAGTGCCAGGTTTAAATGCTGAGAGCACAGCCCATGTCACTTGAGCTTGTGGGGTTTATTACTGCCACAGAAGGTGCTTATATGTAAATGCTGTCTGGCTACCAGTTCCTTATGAGGCCATAATGAAGTAGGATAACTATTCAAAAATAAACTTCATTTTTGCAAACATTAATATATTATTTTTTGGCAGGAAAAGAAGGGATTTTGTTGTAAAATGCTGCCATATTAATTGTATTTAGCAAGGAACTCAAGAGCACAAAGCTCACATTCCCCTGTGTTCGATGCTTGAATGCTGCAGTGTCACTGGGACTTTCAGGAGCATGTAGGTAATTACATAGTGCTATTTATATTTTCCAAATGAAAATGAAATCACAGCTCCTGGTCCAAAGAACTTACTGACTGAATCTAGGAGACAATATGAAAAAGAATCATACCAGGACTTTAGAAGAATGAAAAGATTATACTCAGGAAATAATCAGAGCAGCTGAGCTGTTTCTTAACTTTCTTCTCTTTAAATGAAAATGCCCAGAGGGAAGACAATCTCCAAAGCAGTAATTTGTGCTAAAGGCAGAAAACTTGAAGGAAAGGTACAAATAAAAAGGTTCTCATCACTGAGGAAGAAACTTTTGCCATTCATAGTCCCCGCTGTAGGAGAACATGAGAAAAATGGAAAACATCAGCTAATCAGAAGATGAAATGCAAAGATGCTGTGTAAGGATAAAATTTTAAAGTAGTATGAGAACAGAGCATATAATTTATAGCAAATATCAGTATTTGAGAAAGATGTTAGTTGTGAAAGAATTTACTCCAGTTCAGAGATGTCCAAAAGATGAAGCAATGAGAGAACAAAGTGTTATCAACTGCACTTTGGATATGCTGTCATGAGGCAATTATCAGGGATAGCAAAAGAAAGGTGATCAGAGAGTGAGTATAATGAAGCAACAAATTCCAGTTTAGCAGTGTAGACAGAGCATGCAAAAAAAAAAAAAACCCAAGTTAATGGAATTTGTAAGAGGAGAGAGAAAAGGTGCAAAGAAATAGAGTTGACACAGACATTTATCTGTCACATGGTGTGGTTATGAGCTGGATGGATCTGTAAACTCAGTTTAGATGAAAGTTAACACAAATCCCTTGTGACCATTGAGATCCTCTGATCTGTACCAGTCATGTCAGAAGGCTTTATTCCACAGGTGAGCATCACGAAGTCTTATTTAGGACTTCATCTTACACAAAATTATGGCTTTATTGGCAAAGTATTTCAGAAATATTTGTATTTGCCTTCTGTTCCAGCTGAGAGTAAATCTCCCTTTAATTCCCAGGAAGAAGCAAAAGGAGAGCACTACTGAATGCCTGAGACACTCCCACCACAATGTTTTTTGCATCCAAATTCTATTATCTAAATACAGCTGGGGTAATTTAGGATGTTCTATATATTCTAACAGGACTTAATCTGCAATAGTGCCCCAAAACAAGTTATGCAAGCTGCTGTTTGTAGGTGAGGTGTCTAGGACATGACAAGACTTTGTACACAGATAATGGTGGGAAGTGAAAGGGCACAGGCCACCTCTTCTGGCCTGTACCTCCTGTCCAGTCTCAAAACATCAAGTACAGGGTGTGGATACCTGTATTCCTCTATAACACCTGTATACCAGGCTCAGCTGGAGTTTATTAACTCAGCTCTGTTGCCTCCCCATGGACTGTGCCAGTTCACATCTGTTGAAGCAAGAGTTCCTTGGTGCTGATTTGTGTTTTCCCCTTATTTAACTTCATACAGTATCATCATGCTTGGCTTAATTTTTTTTTTTTTTGATGAGCATAGTTGGGAATACGTAATAGGAAGTTACTGATATATTGATTATAAGTAGAGCCATAAAGTCCCTTTGAACATCTGAAAAAAGATGGTTTGTAGGTGTGGACTGGGAAAAGACATTTTGAAAAGAGCAAGAATGATTTGTTTTTAGAAGTATCTAACAAAATAAATCTTCCTTTTTTAGTTTCCCTTTAACTCAGTAATTTTTTCTTACTTTTAATCTTTTAATTCCCCACCCTCTGACACTGCAGCATTTTCTTTTTCCACTTAGAAATATGTAGAAATGGGCAGGTCAAAGTTGAGATCATTTGTGGGGCTTAGTCACATTTGAAGTCCCAGCACAGCCCTTTCATCTCTCATGAACACAGAGTGGGCATTGTGTGAAGTTCTTGAACTGTAAGTGACTTTAAATTCACTCTAGTGGACAAGGGTGAGAAGTCATTTAACTTTTAATAGACTTTCAAGGCCGAATGAGCAGCTGGTTGGGATGGAATATGAAATGATCCTTACCATTTCCCCAAGCTCAGAATTCAACCTTTGAGATTTTAAATAATGTGGTTAACTTTTTCCCCCTTTAGTTTCCATTCCCCTCTGTTTTCTCAGTTCTTTCAGATGGAAAAGGAGGGTGTGAAAAAAAGGACTTAAAAGAGGCTCTTCTGGCCCTTGCTACACTGAAAATTGTGAAAGTTGGCCCTTTACATATTTATGCCAGGTTTCTAAAACAGAAACAATTCTGTCTGCTTTAAATGCCTGAGTAAAAAAGGCTCGTGCAAGTGAAAGTGGCTCCACTGAACTTGCTGAGGCCAGGCCAGCTGAGAGGGCGTGGGTCTCATTGTTCGTCCTTGGAAAAGGACTTTACATGGCAGCTTGGGCACTACAGTTCTCTTTGTTTTCACATGCCTGGCTTGAAGAACTGGGTTTGAGGGGGTTTTTACTGCAACTCTGAGCCAGACCCAGTTCTTCAGGGGTCCCCAAATTCTGATGAACTCTATTTGTCTAAGTTTTTGTGGTGAAGAACCAACACTTCTATCAATTACAGTTTCTGGCTGCCTGGATTGCAAAACACAAAGTATTTAATATTCAGTCTATATATGAATGAATCTCTTTTTGGTTTCTCATAGTGTCAGACTAGAAAAGACAGATACCATCCGTTGCATTAAGTCTTGTCGACCAAATGATGTCAGCTGCCTGCTGGATCCTGTCCACACAATCTCCCACACTGTCATTTCACTGCCCACGTTCAGAGAATTTACAAGACCTGAAGGTAAGTGGTTTGTTCCCTGTTCCATTTAACAGACTGCAGCATATAAAACCTCCACCAGAAAGCCTTGCCTAAAGCCAGACTCACTGCCGGCGCAATAAATGTTTGCACAGCTCCAAATTATAGTTTACCATTCATTTAATTAAAACCTTCGATAGCCAGGAGTTTTAATTTTATGGAGGAAAGAAAGTCACTCTGAGCTCTAACTCATGCTGCTTCCCAGTCCAAGGAAATATTGACTCTGAATTCCCATGTACCACATCTATTCACACAATAGCCATATGCCCCATGACATTTTTTTCTCCCCTTGTTTGCAGGTTTTGCTGTAGGAACAAAGTACTAAATATACTTCTCTCACCTGTCTATGCCCTGTTGTTTGCTACTGACAGGTGACTTGTTCCAAGATTAAAAACCTTACATGCAGACATTAATCACAAAATAAATTATATTCAGTATATGATGATTGGCTGATTTTTGACCTATGAACAAAGTGTTGTTTGTTATAGATTAAAGGAAGGGAAATTCTAAGGACTGGGCAGAAAGTGTTCAAGACAAGAATTTCAAAAAGCACCCAACTAAGTGGCTGTCCCCTGCAGTACCTGCAAGTTTTTAAGTCCTGCAGTTTCATACTCACTTTTCACTCACTTTCTTAGCTCACATAAAAACTTACAGGTCAAGAGCCCGTTCTTGTTCCTTGCCATTTGTATGGATTTTCTGGCAATGCATCCATCAGTGGGATGACTGCTTGCAGCCCTGCTGCTCTCAGCACCTTACTGAGTGGCACAGGCACAAAGAGAAGGGTATGGAGGTAAGAAAGGTCACTTTGGAGGGGTTTCTAAAGGCCCTAAATCCCCATTTCTGATGCACCCAAGGCCTCAGCCTTGCTGTTTCAGAAAGCTGTCCTAAATGAAAGCCAAAGCTGACTCTTCCCTTCTGCACCAGGCAGGAGCGGAGAAAAAGACATCCCAGTCCTTGCCCAGACAGGAAGAATTTAACCACTGATGCAGAGCTTCTGTGGGTTCTGTCAGGCCTGTTTCAGGCCTTGGCTGGCCCTGCTTCACAGGGAATGGAGGAATGCCCCATGGCCACTCCTGCTCCCATGCATACCCCTTCAGCTTCACCAGGTGTACTGGCAGCAGAGCTGAGGATTTGGCCCAGGATGCTTCCCAAGCCTCATTAGTCCATCCTCGTGTTTTAATAAGAAGAGATGAGACCTAGTGATCTGAGATTACTGCTGAAGCCCAGAAGATGTAAACTGTAATTCAGTGCATGGCCTCAGGTGAATTCTTGCAGCTCCAAGTCTAGTTTCATCATCTGTAGAGTGAGGATAATAATGGGAGTAATAATACCTCCATCCCTCACAAGGGACTTGAAATAGTCTCACTTTTATTTTTAAACCTAAACATCTCCTCCAGGACTCCAAAGGACTCTTTAATTTGTAATGGCAATACTTTGTGTAACTGCCTAGGGAATCAGAGTGGAGAGGTTTATCTGTTTGGTCCCTTCCTCAGCCCAGCCTGTGGAGCCTTGCTGTTGTCCTCTTTGGGTACATGCTGGAAATCTGATTGGCTTCTTCAGAGCAATCTTTTTTGATTTTAAAAGTAAGAGTGTTTTGGCTTCAGGGCCCTTGGATTGTGGAAATAGGAGGAGAAAAGAAATCTATCCAAATCCTTGCTTCCCTTAGATCTTCTGCCTTTCCATTTTAAAGGACAAACTGGGAGTGGTGAGGGAGGGTAATGTCTTCCACCAATTTTGAGGACGAGTCATTTTGGATCAAATTCTGTTGGATTCTTCAGTGATGTTTTCAAATACTTGTCAGTGCATTCTGTGATCCTCTTTACTTGCAGAGATCATTTTTCTTCGTGCCATCACACCTACATATCCGGCCAACCAGGCAGATATCATATTTGACATTACAGAAGGAAATTTAAGAGATTCATTTGATATCATCAAGCGTTACATGGATGGCATGACAGTGGGTGAGTAGTGTTTTCTGCCTGCTTTCTTCTTTAAACTGTGCTGAAGCACAGGGTCAAAGAAATTAATTCAAGTAATTAATCCCTGCCTTGATTTTCAAGCCAGTGTTGATTTCATATTCTTCAGTCCAATACATGTAATTTGAACTAACATCGTGGATAATTTTTTATGCAAAATACCAGAGGCCTATTCTTTAATTTGAGAAGTATTTTAACTTTTTTTCAGAACTAGCTCTAACTAAAAATGCAAATGGCTTAGTTTTAAAATGATGAGGGGCCTAATGTAACCAGGAGCAGTTGGCAGATGATGTTAAGGAGGAGGGCAGGAACAGATCCCAGCTGAAGAGTTGCTCTGCCCAATGGGAGCTGCCCAGGCAGTGGCAGGGGAATACACTGGAATTCTCATGCCAGGTATTAAAAAGTAGCATTTGATTGCTCTTTATTAATGTTTATTTATGAAAATAAAGGACTCCTGTTCCCAGTGAACACTTGTGCTTTGGTATGTGAACATGCAGATTCTGCTCAGGTTCATACATGTGCTTCAGCAGGACTTGTCCTGGGGAAAAGAAAAATCACTGCAGCTTTCAAAAGCCCTATTTCACATGGTCTGAAGGTGGCACTGGTGCATTTCAGAAGCAGGACAGCACAATGTCAGCTCTGCAAAGGTTTTATGAACTGTAGATAAAAATCCCAAGTCATTAGGTTTCTATTTCTTTCTTGATCAAACAGAAGTATACATGTGAATGCTGAGAAAAGGGGAGAGTCTGTTAAAACAGGATAAGATTACAGATTTCAGTTATTGGGGCATTTCTTTAGCAGAGTATAAATGTTATCAGATCTCACAGGAGTTACAGTAGTTTGCTTTTCGTGCCGTGTGCTTCTTTCTGTCTGAACTAAGAAACAAGGATGTGTTTGGAAATTTGACTGGCCAAGGTATTTGCCTGAGGGAAGGGTTTCCATTTTGAAGAACAGGACTGTGTGTCAGTAGTAGTTTACTTGGTAAACCAGATTATTTGCCTCACATTGTAAAGAGAGAAAGGATAGTCTTATACACTGAGTTGAGAAGATATGATGCATGCCCAAGTATATTCCCAGCTCTGTGAAAGAATTGGGCAACGCTTTCTTCACCTCAGTTCCCCCTATGCAACGTGGAGATGATAAAACATGCCTACTACTGTCTTAATTAATTCTTGTGTGTAAGACTCTTAATTAATTCCTCTGTGTAAAAGTACTTTGAGATTAATGGATGGAAGCTGCAAAGAAAACTGCCTACAGCAGAATTGGAAAAGGAAAATCAAAACAATCCCCCAGCTGAAATTACCTGGAGGGGCAGAGGTTCAGGACAGCACATTGTCTGTGTGATATTAGGATTGCAAATAATTCTGCCAGCAGCAGTTCTGCTGCTCTCATCATAATATAATTTTTATTATTATTAATAATCAGAATGTTAGGTGTTTCCTTTAAAAGTTCTGGGAAGTTTTCAAGACAAATCAGATGGGATCCTAGTCCATGAGAATTCACAAAGTCCCTGTTTTAAAGAAAGGGAAAGGTTTGTGTAAGGGAGGAAAACCCAAAGGGCATAGACAGTATCAGAAAGCTTTAGTGGTTATCCCACTAAGTTACAGGGACATCAGAACTGTGTGGAACATAGCAACTCTAGCAGAGCAAATGCCCAACTAGGGCAGTAACAGAAGGGCTTTCAGGAGTCTTTTTGCAATTACAATGTTCCAGCTTGTTGCAAAAATCCATTTATGCACTTCTGGGAGAGCACACCTGGACCATCATGCTGGATGACCACATATGCCACTGGGATCCATGCAGCATATTTTAAAATATTTTTTATACATACTTTTAAATGTCTTTTTAAATGTCTTTTAAATGTGCTGCCTATATAGAAAAGAATAAATTAATTTTGAAAATTAATCATAAATGCATTGGTAAAGGAAACAAGAAGCATGCTTCATTCTGTTGTACTATTTCAGGAGAAATGGCCAGAATATCAAAGCTATTTTGTCTGCTAATGGAAATTAGATCACCAAATATTTTTTTTTTTACAGTACTAATTTTCTCTACAAGAGAAAAGATTGACAATTTCTACAGTGAGCTTTTTGTTGATTGGGTGGTTTGTTTTTTTTTGTTAAAGAAAAGACACAGACTAGTTCACAGCGTGATGAAATGCATAAGAGTATATGGAAAAAGGCAGGAAAATAATAACAAGAATTACTGAAAGACCTCAGTTTAATAAACCTTGACTCAGTATCAGACCAGAGGAAGCTGATGAAGGGGTTGAGAAAAGGAGGGAGAACTGGGAAAAGAGGGGGAGAAAGCACAGACCAGTGAAGATGCACTTGCAGGAAGACCCTCACCAGTAATTCAGTTTTAGCTGGGCTGTCACTAACAAGGACAGAGGTGATGCCTTAAGAAGGACCTGCATGTAACCTGTGCTTGTGTGAGTGCAAAAGAACAAGATGCTCTCAAAGTGCAACTGGGGAAAAAATGTGAAAAGCTGCAGTTCTTCTGGGAAAGGTGTTAAGAGTGGGAGGAGCTGTTAGAGACAAAATTACAGGAGAAATGGGGGGGCTTCAGCACTGAGAATTTTGGGTTGAAAAGATTCAGGTTGCCAGTTTCAGCCATTGTCCCACTAAGCTGACGCTGAGACTTCAGGGAGATGTTAGGGAAGCTGAGTTTTGTGTGAGCTGGGATGGAGAGTGGCTGATCAGGCTGGTTTGGGCTTTGCTGATGGAGAGATTGCAGCTGAGGTCATTGGAGGAGATGAGTGTGAAGGAGCAGTTGTGAGGTACATGAAGGAAGAAAACAGAAGCAGAGGAAAGGACTGCCCTAGGGAATGCTACAAAAAGAAAGAACAGTCTCCCAAAAGGTGTGTAGAAGGAGTAGGCCCAAAGGTAGGAGAAGAAAGAGGCAAGGACAGTATTACAAAATCAGGGAAAGAAAACATATCAAACAGGAATCAATAATCAGCACTATCAGACATGGAGGAGCCAAAAGAACTAAGAATAAACTCCAAAAGTAGCTCTGCTGACCTACAGAAAGTATCTTCCAGTGGAAGAGGAAGGATGAAAGCCAGATTCCTGGAGAGGCAGTGTGTAGACTTCATGCAATCTGATGAAAAATAATTGTATAAAAAGCTACTTCCAATATTTTTACCCTGTTATATTAAAAAGAGATGCAAATCCACAATCCTGGGGATTTCCTGGTTCAGATGGTGCTGAGGGACTCCTTGTTTCCTGGTGTGGTTACAGGCCAAAGTGGCAATGAATCTAAATGATACTGTTAAAAACCTAGCATCACTTACTAGGGTAGGAGAAAAACAGGTCTGGTGTTTCTTTAAAGCTTTTATAGACTTTTCACTGCATTCCTCCTTTAACCAGCTGTCAGTGAAAAATGAAGAATGCATTTTCAACCTGTGCAAAAATGTCCTATCAGTGCCTAAGGTATTATCAGTTGCTATAAAACACTTTCCCCTTCAGCTATGCATTCATTTTTTAAAACAGTAATCCCACCTTGTAGCCTGGTAAACTTCAGGAAGGTTTTAAAATTTAATAATACTTCCAAAAGTAGTTTTGATAGGCTGAAATCTTCCATATTGCATTTGGTTAATAACCTAAGCCTATATCCTTGCCTATAAAGCAGAATGATGCTATTCTTCTGGAGAACATACCAGAAGAATACCTATACTGGCATCTTCCAGAGCCAATACAGGTATAAAAAGTCTCTGTGGAGTTTCAGTGGGGGATTGTGCTGGTGCTTGGATGCATTTGTACACACTGATATGTGTATAGATGCTCTCCATTGCTGTTTTCAAGGGTTCCATTGCTGTCTCTGTCCTGAATTTCCTGCCTCTTTTACATGGGTGACAGTTTGTGATGCTACCTTTGAACCATCAAAGTGTCTCAACTCCTGATAGCACCATGCTGGACTGATCACTAGTCTGATTTCTACTGTGGTATCATGATTGTTTCGTGTGTTCCAGAGTCTGGGGAGAGACTTGAGAAAAATGATCAAGAAGATAAAATCAGGTACAATGAGCAAGTGTGTTTGTGAAATCCCATATTAGCTGGGGCAGGAGAAGGAGACTCGAGGTCTGTTTGACTTTTGTGACCCCTGTCCTTAGCACAGGGGTAGTAGTTCCCTATCTCATAAGTAGTTCTGTATCTCATAAGTAGTTCTGTATCTCATAAGTAGTTCTGTATCTCATTAGTGGTTTGGCCATTCACAGTGTGGCAGCCTTTTTACAGTCCTCCATGCAAATGTTTGTATGGTCTGACATTAACTTCAGTCATTGGTCTGCAAAAGGTTCTGAACTTTGTCCCTGGGCCCACTCTCCACTGCCAGGCCAGTACCTTCACACTTCCCTCTGCTTCTCTCTCCTTCTCTGTTGCTCCAAACTCTGTCTTTGGGCTGACTGGTTCTTACTATGTTTTGGTGTTTAGCAAAATGAGTTTCCCAGGCTCAGGTGGGCTTCCTGGCACAGCTGGTGCTGAAAGCAGCAATTCACTACAGCTGGGTTTCTGTGAGGCAGGGAGGTGTAGAGCCAGGGCACCCAGGCAAGCTCTGCTGCTTACAGGGGCAAGGAGAGAGAACACTTATCTCCCCATGTGGATACTCTTTCTAGAAAGTAAGCAGCAATAGGAACATTTTGTTGTGATTATAATGTCATAAGTGTGAAACAACAGTGGGGTTTGGCCATACAACACTGGCGCTGCCCAGTCCTTGCCAGCAAGCTCATGGAGCAGGACATAATTCAGTAGGCTTTTCAAGAGGGTTTTGCAGCTGTAGATTAAAAAAGACAGAGTCCCTTTCAGTATCTTTGTTCTGGTTTCATCCCTAAGCTTCCTCCCTCACAAGAGGACCTCCTCAGAAAAGAGTATTTTGTGAGCTTTTCCCTGTGCCAGGTTGCCCTGTTGCAATCAGCAGCAGTGCACTGGAGATGAGGGTGCCCAGAAGCCATTTGGTAAATGGGATCCTGGATTTGCTGCCTAAACCTGCCCTTTCAGGAGGCTGCTGACTGCACTGCTCAGTAGTCAAATAGCTCAACACCCTCCCTCCCCTCCAGAGAAAAAAAAAATGAGGATGAAGAGCTCTTCTGGGGGCAAAGAAGCACCTTGAGCAGGAGGCAAATTTTCATTTAGTGTCTGAGAAATGCTGAAGGTGCTTTTCTGGTGAGAATGAGTCTTGATCTCAAGGGGAACAACCTTCCTAATGCCAAATTTCACTTTAGCACATTGCAAGAGCCAGGTTAATTCAACTCTCCTCCTTCATCTATGTTCATCTCACCTCTCAGGTGGTACAAGGTGTCACCATTGGTAGAGACCACCTTTGCTTACAGTTTCCATGAGGCTCAGCAGGCAGATAAATTATACTGCAGCTCTGAAGAAGTTTCATGAACTGTGGTGGGAAGCATAAAACCTGACAACTGGGGAAAGAAATGGACTAGATTAGGGACAGCAAAGAGCACCAAAGTCCTTGGTTCAGGTTACATAGCATGCATTTTCTGGTATTCATGTTAAACAGTGGGCTGAGATGGTGCACAAATGGGCAAATAAAGCTAGATTTGAAATCCAGTACACCAACATACTACAGCAGTTCCTCTGAGAGATGTCTGTGTGAATCCAGCTTTCTGAGGTGCTCTGCCCTGGTTCAAAGTAGACAAAAACCTGCTTTTATGATGATCTCCAAGGGTGAAATATATGTGCAATTGATTAATGACTGGACGTGATACCCAGTGCTCTGCTTTAGTTGAGACAGTGGTGTTTGGTCAAAGGCTGGACTTAATGATCTTGATGATCTTTTCCAGTCTTAATAATTCTGTGATGCAGGTGCTTCTGCTGCTGTTTCCAAGTTTGTGTGTTGATAGCAACCATCTTACTCCTGCAGCAGCACCTACACACCCCATAAAAATGGAAAAGGAAGATAAGACCCAAGGTGTATCCTAAAGCTTTCTCAGGATGATTCATAGATACCTGGCTCACATAGAAACAATCCTACCTTAACTTTTATTTTTAAAGGGGAAAAATGTGGTGAAATGAACCCTTATTTTAGCCTTTGAGAACTGCTCAGGAATTGACACACACTAAAGTTCAGGAAGCCTCCTTGTCAGAATTCTGCAAACAGGAAAAGCAGAGCTGTTGCCTCAAGGTGATGGCTGAGCACTCTGTAGGGGCTTCTGTGTCAAAGCCTCAGGATTCAGCTCTTCTTCTTCCATGGTAAATCAAATCACAGAGCCATATCCTGCTGGGTGCCATAATTGTGGCTCTTTGCCAAGAAATGCTTTTATCACAAGGGTTGCAATCATTAATTGCCCAGGTGTCGTGGACCCAAGTCTGGCTGAATTGGAATAATGTGATTGTGAGACAGGCAGGGTAAACATAGCCACTCTCACATGAAATAAGATATTGGGAATAGAGTAGCAAGAGGCTGAGATATGTGATTTTGTACATTTTGGACATTCCTTGCTGGAGTTTTTCCACCTGTTTTAGTAAATGTGTAAGGCTCTTCTAATACACAGATTATCTCACATTCCTACAGGTGGAAGAGGAAAGGTTAAAAATATATGATGGAAACTATTTCTTAATTAGGCTACTTCAAGTGCAGTTATTGCATTTTAGGCATGAGTGATTTCACAGCATTGTCAACAATGAAACCCATTGCCAGGTTTGGCTGGAAGGCAAACCAGACATCTAGAAGCACTTCAGGTTTGCCAAACCAAGATAAGAGCACATCTCTCTGAAGTTATTTAGTGTCCTTAATAAAGATCTCAGTATTTGTAAACTAGCCAAACCTCAGTAAAATCAAAGATTTTTTTAAAAAAATCTTTCATAATACCAAGGCTCCATATGATCCAACATGACAGATAATAGCTTTGAAAATATTCACCATTTGTTTCTGGCCAAAAAATGTGTTAACGTGATGACACCTCTTTATGGCCTCTTTATTTGATGCATTTCAGCAATCAAAGATTTCTAGAGAAGCCCAGGTGTTAATGAAATTAAACTTCATGGAGTTGTTGAATTCATAATAAATCGAGTCCTAAATTTCTGATCTGTTGAATAATGCAGAAATATCTTTTTTCCATGCTGAAGTGTAATTCCTGTACTGTAATTTCATTTTTTTTCTTTGGAGTTGAAACAAAAGGGAAAAGAGAAGAAGATTCAGTTTTAGGTAAACTTCAACCAACACTCGTACCCTGGGTGGAAATTTCAAAGGCTGTGAGTACCTGGGTAGTTTTAGATAATCATTTAAGGAGTTTTTAAAAGAGAGCTTTGCCTTTACATGGCTAATAAATGATTCTGGTGGGCACAGATCTTCTGCCTAAGGGAGGGATGTGAGCCAGAGGTGGTGGCTGCTGTCCCAGGCATGGCCCACCTGGTTACCCTGTTTTTCTGAGGGGTGTCTTGACATGCCCCTGCTCCACTTTGACACTTCTCAGAGAAGCATCCAGTACTGCCTTGAGCTGTGCTGTTGGATAATGGTTGTTGAGCTTCTCCGGGGATACACACACACATGCACATATATTGTTTTTATCTCCCAGGGTAATGTGCCACTGCAGTCAGCACTGCACCAGCAGCCTGGGTCATTAGGAGCCCTGTTCATGCCAGCAGTGCAGCACTCACTGTGACAGTGCCCAAATCACTGCTGCCTCTCTATTCCCAACAGGAGAATGTTGTGTTCGGTGTTACGGAGTTCTGTTGGTGCTCCAAAGGGAAATCCCCTTCTCCTGCCCACCTCTGAGCACACCCTCCACCCTGTGGTCAGATGAGTGCTTGTGTGGCAGGCTGTGGTTTTGGTTCTTCCAGGTATTCATCCAAGGGAAGGGGTGGAGGATATAACAGGACCACTATTTTTGATCAGCTTAAACCAACAGTGAAATTACCCTGAGTGTCATATACCTTAGAAAAGTGAATTTTATGTGGCCAAACTGACTTCTGAAGTATTTTATAAGCACTTGGTTGCTCAACAGTTGAAAAACAGGCCTTTTTCCTAAATAAAGATCTGGGATGTTCATGTTTGAAAAGCATGTTTTTGAAAATCTTGTCCCCAGATACTTCAGCAAAGATTTGTATAGCCAGCCACATTCCTGTGAAGCAGTTCTCCACCAGCATGGAAACCTTGTTAACATCCAGCTCTAACTTGATGCTCCAAAACTTTTATTTTGTGAAGTTTTCACCACCAAATTTGAATGAAGGTCTAATTCACAATGTTATGAGGGTAATATACTTCAAAGCAATAGGAAATCTATTCTGGTACTTGTATTTTGATTAATGGGTTTTCTGAATCCTTTCACTGTAGTTATGTTTGTCAGGTGTGGCATCTTAAGGATTAATGATGTCTTCAGAGCTATTTTTCTGAATATGATTTGATGCCTGAAGTGATGATTACCAAGAAATATTTCATTTTACAAAGAGCAGCCACTTATTAATAAAACATATTATATCAGAAACTATAGAGCACCACATAGCAGAAGCCACATTGTTATTGTGACAAATAATGGAGAGAAATATAGAAAGCTTTCACACACAAAAAAAAAAAAAAAAAGAAAATGAAAAAAAACTGTTCAGCTTTTGAGAGATGGAGGAATCTCAATTGTAAATTAACTTTCTGAAGTCTGCAGGCAGATATCTGGTGGTCTGGGAAATGCCTGCAGTCTGACAGCTAGATTGTTCCTTTAGGCACAGTCATGAACTGGAGAGGAGTGGGGGGAAATGATGCTGTGAGGCTGCCTATGGTGGCAGAAATAAGGCAGAACTGGTGACAAAAGACATGGAGAAAGCTGAAGAATTCAATGCCTTCTTTGCCTCATTCTTTACTGGTAAGACTGGCCTTCAGAAATCCTGGGGCTCTCAGAGCAAGAGGAAGAGATGGGGCAGGAAATACTCAACCACAGTGGAGGAGGTTCAGGTTTGGGAACATTTGAACTGGGAATAACCAAGTCCGTGGGTGCTGAGGGACAAGTGCTGAGGGAACTGGCCAATGTCATTTGAAGGCCCTCTCAAGTATCTTTAAAAGATTGTGGTGATCAAAAGCTCCCATAGAAAAGGGCAAATGTCACTGCAATCTTCAGGAAGGCCAGAAAGAATCTAGGGAAGTACAGGCTGATCAGCCTCCCAGGGAAGGTGATGGAGCAAATCCACCTGGAAACCATTTCCAAACATCATAAGGACCACGAGGCCACTGGAAGCAGTCAGCAAGGAATTCTGAAAGGAAAATCATGCCTGACCTACCTGACACCCTTCTACAAGAAGATGGCTGGATTAATGAGAGGAGTGGATGCTGCTCATCTGGACTTTAGTAAGGCTTTCCACACCATCTCCCTTCATACCCTCGCCCAAGGAAATGCAGGCTGGATAAGGGGGCAGTGAGATAGATTGGAAAAAGGCTGAACTCCAGGCTGGTAGGGTTGGGATCAGCAGCACAGCTCACTGCCAGTCACCAATGGTGCATCTGAGGGTCGATTTTGGGGTCACTTTCTTCATCAAGGGCCTGGCCGTGGGTCAGAGAGCACCTGGACAGAGGTGAGGAGCCAAAGTTGTGCTGCCAGGCAGGGGGACCTTGACAGGCTGGAGCAACAGACTGACAGAAGCCTTGGGAGGCCCAGCAGAGGCAGCTCTCATTCTTCCAGGTGCAGGACAACATTCCCTGAAGTGCAGTGTTTAAACACTGCATTTTCAATGGTGGAACACATTAGGCAATTAGGAGTTGATTAACTTCCCTGGCATAGTACAGGTCAGTGAGTGCCCCAGTAACTATGTTGGCAGTGCAATTTATGCACTGCTAATAATTACTCTGGCACAACCTTTTTTGTAATAAACAGCAGCCTCTAGGAAAAGAATTTAATTAGACTTTAACAGAAGGCTTTTTACAGAGCAAAAAAATTGCTAACATAGCCTAAAACATGTATTTTCTGTTTGTGACCAGGATGTAAATTATTTTTCAACCCTACTGATAAACTCTGTATATTTATCATTAATACTGAATAAGAAATTACAAATCTTAGCATGACTTCTTGTGAGTTAAGGTCTGAAAAGCCAAAAGTTGGCTATGTAGTTTTAGCTTCACACTACAGATATGTATTTACATGTTGAAGACTGAGAGAGCTTGGGGTTCAAGCCTAACGTGCAACTCCTATGATTTGATCCAAAGAAGCATTAATTCATATCTGGGTTTATTTTCCTCCTGCTCATTTCTGGAATGATAATATCAATTTACCTTTTATAATAATCTCTGCCATGATCATTTCCCTAGTCCTAAATTCCCTAATTGCCTGAACATCTCTTCTGAAACTATGACAACACTCCTAAGTAGCACTGATGCAGTAGAGATGTTTACTCCTAATTCTGTAAATCTTGGCCTGCAGTATGAAGCAAAAAGCCTTCAGGAGAAAAGAAAACTTGAAGTTATAGTCCAGGATCTCACATTAACTCGAGGAGATTTGTCTTGTATTGCTTAAGTGAAACTCATAAACAAGCTTTGCCCCTTCAAAAAGTTGTTCACCACACATTACTACCAGTGTGCCAGAGTTTTGGGCTCTTTGTCTTTAACAGCAACACAAGGGCTGTAGGTTTCAGGAGGAACAAGCTCCTTTGTGATCCCCAAAATTCCATTGCTTAGAAAGTGGTAGTTACTGCTGTGTTGTGGTAGTTAGGACTATTCATTTCTGACAAGGCTGTAAAAAGGACCAGAGTGTTTTCTGTGGGGAAACAGAGGCCCAGGAACAGCCAAAGTAGGACTTCAGAACATAGCCTGAGATTATTTGGAATTTAATATAAAGGCAAATAAATTACTTGAGTTTCAGCTGAGCTTAGGTTCCTGCTCCACAGCTCTCATCACGTCTTCTTCTACTTGAATTTTCCCAATTGATCACTTCATGTTCCAAGTATCCATTATATACTTGGAACATGAAGAGATCAATTCACTTATAGCTGGAGGAAAAATTACGAGGTGGGATTTTTCTGTGTCATTGAAATCTCTGTCATGGAGGTATCACAAGCAGCTCATCCCAAAAGTTCCATCTGAGAACAGACAGCACTCTCCCACCATGTAATAAATAGCACATTCTCTTGACAATCCTCCCTGTGCTTCTTTTCAAAGGGGGAAATTTTCAATGGGTTCACAATGGCTTAAAAGGAAAGAGAGGAAATTTAGGCTGGATACACAGAAAAAATTCTTCCCTGTGAGGCTGGTGAGCCCTGGCACAGGGTGCCCAGAGAAGCTGTGGCTGTCCCATCCCTACAAGTGTCCAAGGCCAGGCTGGATGGGGCTCTGAGCAACCTGGGATAGTGGAAGGTGTCCCTGCCCATGGCAGAGGAAGGAACAGAATGTACTTTAAGATCCCTTCGAACCCAACCCACTCTCTGGTTCTGTGATTCTCTTTCAGGATAAAGCTTTTTTAAGCTTCCACTCACAGTCAGGCCTGTCATAGCCCAGGCATCAGGAAATGCAGGGGGAAACTCAGACATGCTTGATCACACGTGGGATTTTATTTATCTAATGAGGACTAGACATTCATATGTTGCTACCAGTATTAGTTTCCAATTCATGGAAATTAATCTTAATACTGCATGGTCACTGCAAACCTGAAAATAGCCTGAATAGCATGTGCTTATTTTGAAGGAAAAGCAAATGATGAGCTACAGTCAGACTTTGTAGCATCACAGAATCATTAAAGTTGGAAAATATCAACTCAGCACCACCACCACATTCACCATGAAACCATGGCATTTGTTTGACTGCCTCTGGTCTTTCAAATATATATCCCATTCTTATTATTTTACATCGTTTTTACAGAGTGTTTAATTTAAAATAGGTCTTAGAATTAATAAAAATATGCATCTTGTTCTATTTAGGATCTCATTAATAAGTAAACTATAGATTAATGATTCAGAAAAGTGGATTTTCTTCTTTTCATCATTTCATGCTTTCTCAGTAACTCCTTATCATACATCCCACGTTTATTCAGTTCATGGTCAGTTCTCAGCTGACCACAGATCATACAACTAAACAATAAAAAAAACAAAACCAAATTATCCTAAATTGATTGTTTGCTCCCAGAAAAAGTTGCTGAATTAGTACTTGCCTGTAATGTCAAGGGTGAAGTGTTGCACTAGTGAAAATGGGGTAATACTGGTGGATTACCCCAACAGCAACCAACCAGACATCTCTCTGTTAACTTGCCTCCTGAGAAGAGTCACAGAAAGGACATTGTGTGCTTGCTGTGAGCACAAAAGGAATGGAAAAGGTGGTTTTTTACTGTCCTTTGGTATGCGGTGACAGGAAAAAGCAATGTAGCTGTAACCCCATGGGGGAAGTGATGGGAAGGGGGCAAGAGGAACAAGAGCTCTTGTGCTTGTTACTTAACACAAAGCTTGAAATGTGGTTGAGGGAATTGATCCCAATTTTGATAACTGTTTATTGTATTTCCCTGAGTGTAGCCCACAGGTTATTTGGAAGAACAAATTTTGATTTGGCAGTAGCTGGGATTGTTTATATATACACAAATACATATGCCTGCATATGCAGGCAAGGCAAGAGGAGCAGCATTTCCCCTCTTCCAGCAGTCACCAGACACAGCCCCACTGTCAGCCTCTGATTCTTTGCTTGCTCCACTAACATTTCTCTGCTTGATTTGGGGGATCCTTAAAAATTTAGGATCTCTGAAGCTCTCTTTTTGAGGAATGGGTGCAATTTATGTCTGTTCTGTGCTCCTAATGATGATACAGATTTAAATATTTGACTGGAAAATCCTGTGTGCTTCACCTCTGAACCATAAAATGTAAAATACTGCAACCTCTCTACCAATGCAAACCAGCCATTTCTTATGGCAGTATGAAAGTAAGCTGCTTGTTTCTGCTTTGTTTTTTGCACACTATGGTGATCCCTCCTAGAGGAACTTTCTTTAGAGGAAATGCAAATGCAGTGTGAGGAACACCACGACCCAGATCCCCTGGGAGTGTAATTGCAGCAGATTTTGTGGATAGCAGTGAAAAAAGAGGAAGAAAGGTTCTTTTAAACAGGAGTATTTTAAGGAGCTAGCATAGAAATCAGAATTAGGAGTCTGGAGGCAAGATGTGAGTGCATGACAAGGCAGGGACCTGGCAGCCAGAATGGGTTAATGTGGTAGCAAAACAGCAGCTCTTCTCCTCAGCTGAAAATGGAGCTTCTTAGCAAATCCACGGCCTGATGCAGAAGCACAAGCAGAAACCAAACACAGAGGTGAATTGCCTGAGGATCTCACATATTTCAAAGCAGAGAAATGTAATGATATCTTAAAGAGGTATAGAAAACCCAAGGAATACCTGTGGCATCTAGAGAAGAAGGAGCAGCTGAGGGAGCTGTGGGAGCTGAGCCTGGAGAAAAGGTTCAGGGGTAACTTCTCACTGTCCACAGCTCCCTGACAGGAGGGTGCAGCCAGGTGAGGGTCAGGCTCTGCTCCCAGGGAACAAGGGCAAAGGCAAACAGCCTAAAGTAGTGCCAGAGGAGGTTTAGATTAAATGTTAGGGGAAATTCCTTCACTAAAAGGGTTGTCAAGCATTTGGACAGGCTGCTCAGGGAAGTGGTTGAGGCACCAACCCTGGAGGGATTTAACCAATGTGTGGATGTGACATTTGGGGACATCGGTTAGTGATGGCCTTGGCAGTGCTGAATTAATGGTTGGACTTGATCTTAGAGGCCTTTTCCAATCTAAACAATTATATGATTCTCACAGATTAAAATACTAGAAATGCTGCTGAAAGGCTTAGGAATATTAACAATATTATCCTTGCTTCTTATTTATCCCATCTTGTCTGATAAGCAAAGCTTCTGTAAGTCAGGGACAGATTATTGGCTGTTGTCATTGCTCTCATTTAAAAATATGTATTGTATATTGTTTAGGTTATTGTCCTCACTACACATGGTGGCATGCTTTACCTCAGAAAAATATAAATTACAAAAAAATTAAAATACAAAACATGAAGTAAGAAACAGGAGAGGAGAGTAGCTCAATGTTTTAGTTACAGAGCTTTAGGAGCTGGACCATGGTTCAGACCATTTCTGTGACATCCAAGAACTTGCTGCCTCTCACTCTGAGGCTGTTCACTTTCACAGATCAGCAGGTGGCTCTGATTGCCATAGATCCTGTTTACAATAAGGGTAAAGTGAGCAAGAGAAAGAAATCTTATCACTGTTTTTAAAAGGAGGTCAACAAATCAGGAAGACACCCAAAAAGATTTGGGACATGTCAACAAAGCAGCAAATCCAAGCACAGGTGAGCTCATGGAAGGCATTCTGCCTGGCCTGTGACACATGGCATTTTCTGCAGATTGAGTCTGTATTTGGGTCACAGATGATGAACCCAAGAGAATGAACAGCACCAGCAGCTCATCAGGGTGGATGGAGAGTACCAACACTGGTCTATGTGCCTGCAGGCAAGACAACACAGATGCTTGAGGTTGCCTGACACATTGGCTTTAGCAGGGGGAATCTCCATGTTCATTTATGATCAAGGATTCACCTTGTTGTTCTTCTTTGTCTTTTCTCTTTCTTCTTTTTCTTTCTTTTTCTTTTTCTTTTTCTTTTTCTTTTTCTTTTTCTTTTTCTTTTTCTTTTTCTTTTTCTTCTTTGTCATCTTCTTCTTTTTCGTCGTCTTCTTCTTCTTCTTCTTCTTTTTCGTCATCGTCGTCTTCTTCTTGTTCTTCTTCTTCGTCTTCGTCTTCGTCTTCGTCTTCTTCTGTGCTAACCTAGCTGAAGTTTGTATTGCTGGGAAGGAATTGCTGTGACCTTGCTTGAATGAACTCACCTTCTTTGCCAGCTGTGGAGCCTGTAGCTGTGGTCCCTGAGAGGGTCAAAAGGTGGTATGTGAGAGCTCTGTTTTCAAGGAATTTGCTGAGCAGCCCCACTGGTGCTCCTGACATCCTGCAGAGAGTGACCCACAGAACAGTGGGCACTGCTGCAGTGCTCCAGGACTGAGTCCCAGCCTGCAATTATCCCCATGGCAAATCTGAGTGGCTCCATCCAGCTTCTTTGGATTTGGATGGGTAAAAAAGAGATCAAAAAGTAGCTGCTTAATTTTTATGTTTCCTGACTTCTCAGTGCCTTTAAAAATCATAATCTTCCTGTTACTTTAAGGTATAGTTCTGTATTTAGTGTTCAGCTATAAACTCTGACAGCTGCCAGACCACAAATCTGGACCCATGAGTTTGCCAAAAGGGATAGTGAACCAGCATGTTTATGCAAATGTTGCAGTGTCTCACAAATCCATGGAACTTCAAAACACCCAGAGTTATTACATGTGGCTTCTTCAAATGTGTCCTGGATATTGACTGACTTGTTGAGCCATGTATGTGAAGCACATGGACCAGGCCTAGATCTCAAGATATTTTTTTTTTTTTTGGTCTTTTATTTGAGTCAGCCCAAGGCACTGCTGGCCTTGTTTGGGCCTGGCAGAGCTATGCCTCCCTTGTAGGTGATGTGAAAGGTTTGAGACAGGAGAGAATCAGACACAGAAAGCATCTTGCATCGTTTCCACCTGCGTTTGTCCTTGAGTTTGGTGAAGAAAAACAATCAGGTTTTCCATTTTAGCCCTTGTCACAAAACAAAAATGCAAAGCTCTCAAGGAGTGAATCTGCCAAGAGCAGAAAACCTCTCATATGAACATTTCAAGGGTTTCTCCTCTTTTTTTTTTCTTTTTATTTTTTTTTCTTTTAATTCTACTTATTCAGAATGAATGCATCCTTACACATATGCTGTATCATCCTGTATCATCCTCATTCATTTAATGGGATAGAAGGGAAATAGTTCCTGCAGTGGTGGTCATTTCAGGACCATCTAGAGCACTGGCACAACAAGCTGTAGAAATAACTACGGTCTAATTAACTATGATCTAGTTAACTATGGTCTATTTCCTAGCCCATAACTATGGTCTATAACTGTGGAAATAACTATTGTTTCTTTCTACATTCCCTCAATTTATTTCTTCAGTATAGCTGTCAGCATGTGTGGCATTCACTTCTCAAGCCATTTTACCAGCTGGATTTTAAAACTGCAGCAAGAGAACTGTGTGAAAAGGCACTGCCACATGGCCTGCAGTGTTTCCCATTGCACCTTTTTCCCTGCCTGTTATCAGGGTGCATCTCAACGTGAATGATGTTGTTACCAATGGCTTTGAAAGCTGCATCAGTGATGTGTGAATGTTTGCCATACTGTGGCATAGCACAGCAGGGAAAACACCATTTGCAATCTCCCCATCTCTAGAGCAGAGTAAACCAGTGGAGTGGTGAAGAAAGTGTAGAATGCTATAATAGGATTGCTAAACCAAACCAACAGCCTTTGCTCTCTAGGGCTTGGTGGTGACTGCAGGAGCTGCTCCTGGGGTTGGTAAAGATTGCCAGCACTGAGTGATTTCAATGCTGTGCATTTCCATGGTTCTCATTTAGAGCAGTGCCTGCAATAATGTGATGTGTTGTTAGTAAAATGCTTTAAA
This sequence comes from Euphonia xanthogaster, assembly GCA_034509185.1. NCBI lineage: Eukaryota > Metazoa > Chordata > Aves > Passeriformes > Fringillidae > Euphonia > Euphonia xanthogaster. The sequence goes on along the minus strand of JAYDZK010000056.1, from coordinate 64,591,347 downwards.
TGCTACCCTAAAGGGAGGACAATTTCAGCAAGGTTTTTCTGTTTCAATACATCATCTGCCAAGCCCAGTCATTTTTATAAGGTACAGGAGAGTAGCCAAGAAAGCTAAAGAAAATTAAAAAATAAAATATAAGTATATATATGCATGCATATAGATTGTAGGGGGCAGGATGCTTAAGAAGTGTAATCATCAAATATGGCAGGCAAAGTGGCTGTGGTGAGAAGTTTGCAGTTTCACTGCATGCTGAAGATATTAGTTAGTGTTTGAGCAGGACAGAACTGGAATGTCATCACTGCCTTAGGAAAAGGTGCTGACAGGCTGCATAAGCAAACATTTATGTCTCCCATCAGATCTCAGGCCAGAGTGTTGGTAGGGAACAGCTGCAGGAGCTCAGATGGGACTCCGTTATAATCCCCAGCATGCAGGAGGAGTACATCTCAAACCATCCTTCCCTTAACTGTGCATTTCCTTCTGAATCAAAGAGCCTGTCAGAGCAGTCTTGTCAGAAGGAGGTATCTGTGGAGGGGGGTCCCCACCAGACTCCCTGTGCCTGCTGGCTGACCTTGGCTTCATGTGATTTTGACATCTGGGGACATCCTTTTCAGCTGAGAGCACTTTGGTAGCTGCCTACTCCATAACACCAGGCCTAAAAAATAAACAAGAAGTGAGAATATGTTTAGAACCTGATCTGGAGCCTTTGGAATTAATGGCAAAGCTTGTGTTGACTTTGCTTTGTAGGTCTGAAACTTCATCACTGTTCTGTGTGGCCACATTTCATCAAGGCACAGACAGCCCCTCGTGACCCAGATGTGCCTCCCCAGGGTCCTCTCCTGTCACTATAGGACATGAAATAAAATGACATGCAGCTTTCTAAGGCAAAAAAGAGGGTGTTCAATTTCTGACTGCAACATTTACAGATTTCCAAAAGTGACAGTGGATTGGAAGGTGACAATGCCACCTCTCCAATGACACTGGACACACCAACAGTCCATCAAATTTCTCTTCCTCTAAGAAAGAATGCAAAACAATAAGTTATTTACATAAAGTGTAAATAAAGTGAGAAAGTTTGTTATAAGAATGAAAACATCAGAAGGCTTAGAAAAACTTGAAAAAACAGGGTGACCCTCTCCCACAGCCTACCCAGAGCCCAGGAGCCCAATGTCAGCTTCAGTCCCTGCCTGAGCAGCGCTGCAAGAGGGCTGGTCTCTGGCTGCAGCACAGCCAAGGGTTCACTTGTTCTTGCCCCACTCGTTGCCTCCTCAGTTTGACTTTGCCCCAGCTCATCCATGAGCCAGCCTGTGATGAGGGTCTCAGCTGAACCTGGCTGCCCCTGGCCTGCCCAGCTGCCTGGCTGGGGAGGGGGACAAGCCCTGCCCTGCCACCCTCTGAGACCCCAGCAGACTCCATCACTGGGGCTCCTCCATGGCAAACCAGTCACAGGACTGGAGGCCTGGAAGACACAGCTTACTCCTCCCTTACTGCTTCCTTCCTTATCTGTCACTGTGATATTTTATGAAAAATCCCTTTGCCAGGATTTCTTCTCCTGGGAAGCTGGGAAGCTTCAGCTGCTCCCTGTTTTGCTGCTTTGGAGTGTGATTGGGAGAATTGTTTACCCAGCATTTGAATTGTTTTAATTTAATGATCA
>JAYDZK010000056.1:64538781-64589602 GCA_034509185.1 Euphonia xanthogaster | reverse complement strand
AGGGTTTGCATTCTCCATTTCAGGGGAGGCTCCTGCCTTCTTTAGCAGGCACCTGTCTTTCCAAACCAAGACAGTGATTTTAAAATCTTTTACTATTAATACCTCCTGGGGACAACCTCTAATATTTCCTAGGGAACTCGAACCCCTCATAGTTCTTGGGGACTTGAACTCTGGACAGGGGAAACTCTGACTCCCTGAGGTCAGGAACTCAAACTTCTCCCCAGTAAGCTTACCCAGGGGCTCAAACCCCCTTACCAGTAACTCTGTGTGGGGATTTGCATCCCTTGTCAATAACCCAAAGAAAAAGAATGTAAATGATGCCTTCACTTACACCAGGGATCTTGCCTTAAGTCCCTGAAGGTCTAAAGTTGAGGTTCTCCCTGAAAATTCCTCAGTGCTGGCTGGAGATCTGTGGACCAGAAATTCATTGAAGCTCTAGGCTGATCTTCTGGCTGGATCTCCAATTTACTGCCACAAAATCTCCGAAATATTGGAACAAGACTCCTTAACACTCATTTGGTTTAAAGAGGGCATAATTTATTCAGGCCTGAGGTCACACGAGGGATACTCCTAACCATTCGCACACACACGATTTTACAAGTAAGCAATTTACATATTTCAATTTACCCATTACCATAAAGCCCACCCCAAGTTCCCAGATTCAGTCCTTGTTTTGTCTATTATTACATTCTTGAGCCGGATGTCTTCTTCTCTTCCAGCTGTTCTTGCTGGGAAAGCAGTTTTTGTGCACCTTGTTTCCCTTTTCGCAGGCCCAGTAAAAACTAAATGAATTCCTTTGCTATCCCACAGCATGGAAGTCTTTCTCCAGCTTCATTCTCTGAGCACTCGTGCTCCTGCAGAACCACCCTGATAATGGACCTCCGTGTGTTGGACATGGTGGCTGTCACCTTGACGTGGCCAACACTCACCTGCACAGGCTCCTGGCAGGTGTCCAGGGTGACACGGCCGCACACAGTTGTCCCGTTGGTGGTGAAGGATGTCTTCATCTGGGACATGCGGTTGTAGGTGTCCTCCCACCTGCCCAGGTGAGCTTTGACCAGGGACAGCTCCAGGCCCAGCTCCATGGAAAACCGGTTGTAGTCCAGGGGGTTGGAGAAGAAGATGGCCACAGTGAAGGTCATGGCCTCGTAGACCAGGACTCCACAACAGCCACGGAACAGGGGGCTGGAGAACTGGCAGGTGTCAGAGGAGCCTGGGGGCACGGAAGGGCTGGGGGGGACAGAGCTGTGCCCGCTGTAGAAGTAGGTCCTGGGGAGGAGAAACAGGGGTGTGCCATCAGGGGAGGATGGTGAGACCAGCGGGAGATCGTTGTGGGGCAAGTGGTGGGTGGTGGAACCAGCAGGAGACAGTCTCACCACCACTAGGAGGTGCTGGGAGCACTGGGAGGTAATGGGGGCACCACTGGGAGGTGCTGGGAGCACTGGGAGACAAGTAGGAGATGGACCAAGCCCCAGGAGATGCTCCCATCGTGGGATGATGCCCCCACACTGTGGTGGTGTTCGCAGGGGTCTCAGGATGAGGGAAGAGATGAGAATCTTGACTTTATGTTTCAGAAGGCTGATTTATTATTTTATGATATATATTATATTGAGAGAAAATGATATATTAACACACTAAAAGAATAGAAGAAAATATTTCATCAGAAAGCTAGAATAGAATAGAATAGATTGATAATAAAATCTTGTGACTGACTAGAGAGTCTGAGACAGCTAGACTGTGATTAGCTATTAATTAAAAACAACTACATAAGACCAATCAAAGATGCACTTGTTGCATTCTACAGCAGCAAATAATTATTGTTTACATTTCATTTTTGAAGTCTCTCAACTTCTCAAGAGAAAAAATCTTAACGAAAAGGTTTTTCAGAAAACATGTCTGCGACACCACCCTGTCCTGGTTTGGAATGGGAGGAAAATTCAGGGAAGTGATGCAAAGCTCTTTGTGTAACTGGCAGTCTGCTGAACCACTGAGAAGCTGGGCACGCCTCTGTGAAACACATGTTAAAAACCAAAAACCCTAAAAACTCTCCCTTTCCTTCACAATCAACAAAAAAGTAGCAAACCCCAACCTCAACCCCCATCTCAACCAAACCAAGGCAAACAGTGTCACTGTGATATTTTATGAAAAATCCCTTTGCCAGGATTTCTTCTCCTGGGAAGCTGGGAAGCTTCAGCTTCTCCCTGTTTTGCTGCTTTGGAGTGTGATTGGGAGAATTGTTTACCCAGCATTTGAATTGTTTTAATTTAATGATCAATCCCAGTCCAGCTGTGTCAGGACTCTGGTCAGTCATGGATTATTATTATTATTCTTTTCTAGCTTTCTTCCAGTATCCTTGCTCCTTCTTTAGTATAGTTTTAGTTTATCATTTCTTTTAATATAACACAATATCATAAAATAATAAATCAGCCTTCTGAGAACATGCAGACAAATTCTCATCTCTCACCTCATCCTGGGGACCCTCACAACACCACACTTACCAAACCCCAATGCTGGCAAAGGAATGGCCACCATTCATATGAGGATGGCATAGGAGCAGATGCCAAGATAGCCCCTTTCCTCATTAAACTTTGTTCCTGTTGTGTCCAGTGGGGCTGTCCATTCATGACTCAGCACACTAATGGTTTACAGATTGGTGTCATCTGATGCTCACAGGGATGCAATACAGATAGTTTCTACTGTTCCAAATGAAATGGGGTTTTCAACACGATACCAGGAATTGCATGGCATTCCCAGGTGTGCTCAAGTACTCCTCTGAGCAATGTATGTTCTGGGTTACCAGGGAAATCTTCTTCTGCCCTGTGTAAAAGCAGTGTCACAGCATGCTTACTGAATTTATGTCTCCAAATAAAAGGTAAAAAAAAATAAAACTGATTTCAGAATATATAGGAGAGTTTTGCCATTTGCAACACTTGAGTGCTCATTATAGATCTTCCAGATATTTTGACTCAAAAGTTGTATTTTATCCTTCTTTTGCAAGCTTTTTTGTAAGCTATTTACAAACCCAATAGATAAAATAACCTCTCCCTGGACTATACTGGAGACCAAGAGTGGTGTAGATCCTCCAGACTTATCTAGATCTGGTAATCTCACCAACCCATTTATTGGAATATCTCATTTTTTGGAATATTACCAATACAGCTGGATGGGATGTGCCTGAGCTTGTCTGGACCCTGCTGCTGAACCAAACAGTGGCAGCTGTGGTGTTTTCACCCCACAGACACCTTTTGGCTGGCTGGATGCTGCAGCTGGGCACGTGGAGGCAAGTCCAGGCATGCAGGAGCTCTGATGGCTGTGGGATGGAGCTTTCCCCCATAACAGGGTCTGCTCCTCAGGTTTCCCTCTGTGGAGAAGCTTTAAGGCAATGGTGAAGGAAAGGAGTTGGTTCTGATGGAGGGTTTTAATCCAGAACTTTATTCTGGCCCATAGGCCTCTGAACCCAGCAACAGCTCCAACAGAACTCCTTGACCGTGTGGTTTGCTCATCCTTTTACCTGGGGGAGAGGGGGAGGGAAAGGGTAGGAAGCCACCAACCAGGTACACAGAAGGAGGTCTTAAGGGACAAAGGACACCTGGATGGCCCAATGTCCCCCCGGGGGTAGAGGGCATCCTTTGAATCTGCCAATCACTCGACGCCCTTCTGGAATTCCAGGACTGACAGACAGTGCTGGGCAGGGGTCAGGGGAGAGAGGCAAAGGAGAGGTGACTGACACACCTGGGAGGGAATTATCATGGGAGGGACCTGAGGTTCTAAGGAAAACCCTGAAATCACAAGGCAACACCCATTTCTGTCCCAACAGGTGTAGTTCGCCAGGTGAGGCCCATCATTGGACCTTTCCATGCCATCCTGAAGCTGGAGATGAACTATGTCATGGGCGGGGTGGTGTCCCACCGCAACATCGTCAACGTCCACATCTTCGTGTCCGAGTACTGGTTCTGAGGGACACCCACAGCAAGTGCTCCAGCCTGAAACATTACCACAAGCTATTATGTCATACTCTTGATTTAAAAACCCAATAGTGTTCTTTTTGTTTTGTTTTAATTTTAAATATTTGGTTTATAGTTTAAGACAAATAACAAGATATTATGTTGATTAGACATAGGGCTGAGCAAATTAAGTGAGCCTGATGTAGTTGTTTGTATAAATATGTAGTGTGTAAAACTGCTCAGCTGCCTGGTGAAATTTAAAACTTTTCTAAATGTTTGGACAGATCTCAACTGGCTCCTTGGCCAGATAACCTGGGTGAGAGGCTGTGTAACAAAACAGATGTCAGAGTTCATTGGGATGAGTATACGGTGTCTTTGGATGGAAGAAGTTGGATAAGGATTAATAATTTCACCTCAAATTAACTACCTTGAAGAGGATTGTCAGAGAGTGATAAATTTGTTTGGGCCCTTTGAATCGGTCCCCAGAACTTCTAATTACTCCTGAAAATTCAGCCTGGATATTTAAGAAGCGCCATTCAGCTGCAGCCACCAGAGGAAGTGCAAAAGGAATTAAAAATACTTACAGACTAACAAGCTATTGCACATGTTAAAGAAATACTCATTTTTTTTTTTTTTGGTACTAATTATTTGATTGTAAGATTGTTTGATTCTAATTGAACAAGTACCTCTCATTGAAATTAATCTGTTACAGGAACACAGCATATTGTTTCAATTCCAATCTCTCCAGTACTCAGCAATACAGGGGAAACTCATACCTCATCTCCTGTCTGTTATAAAGCTCCACGCCTTTTAAAATTTGGTAATAAAATTAGCATGTTAAACTGTACATTTCCTATGCACCAAACTAAGTCATATGTAATTATATAATGAAAATCTCACCAATAAATGAATGTTCAGTGTATTTTCTAGGCATCAAAATACTGTATCTTTTTTATAACAGAACAGAAAAGAAATAACTCCATGTTTCAGTTTGTTATGTTTGTTAAGATATGAGGAAATAAAGAAGGTCAGATGGGAAATACTCCAAAGTATGCCATGGTTTCTGATTCCCAGGAAAATGATATGATACAGCTTTTGTAAGCAAACTCATCATATACACACTCCCCAGTCAAACCAGACCCCCTTGGTCATTATTGGCACTAAGCATGGAACAGGCTGCTGTGAGAAGCTCTGGCTGTCCCATCCCTGGAAGGGCCCAAGTTCAGGCTGGATGGGGCTGGGAGCAGCCTGGGATAGTGGAAGGCATCCCTGCCCATGGCAGGGGTTGGCACTGGATGAACTTGAAGGTCAGTGTGATGCTGCTGCCTTTACTTTTTAAATGTGTGTTTGCAGTCTGGGTGTATTTGGGAGGATGTTATTGATGCAGAAAATAGCAGGTGCCAGCTGTGGCAGAAAACAAGAGTGTGGGCTCTGAGGGATGTTTCTGTGAGCACCAGCCTCTAGCAGCCCTCTTGCTGTGTTTCAGCAGTTTGCATTTAGTGTTACAGAAATGGCTTTTACAGGGATGCTGACACATGACTTTTCAACATTCTGTGGTGGTATTAAGCCACATTGTGTAGGCAAATTGTATTTATGTTTGTATTCACGTGCTGGGCAGGGATGGAGATGCTCATGCCATGCCCACATTGCCTTTTTCTTATTCATCTGAGCTTGACAGCTCATCTCCCAGGTCTCACTCTTGACACCAGAGATCAGTAACGCAGCTGGACAAGGAACCCACCCCTGGGGTGCTCTCATCACCTTGGACAGGCTTTCCCACCTAGGAGGGCTTTCCCAGAAGTGAAACAAAGCATCAGTTCCCTTTGCCACTGACTGAGTGATCTGTAAGTCTGGCTTTGGTACTGCTTGGATGGAAGGTGAGTCACCCCATTTAAATTAAAAACCAATAAATCAAATGGAAGGTGATGCCTTTTTCATCCTGGAAATGAAACTCAAGATAGTTTTAGTATAGGAGGTAACATAAGAGTGGATGTTTATTGGAGCTCCAGGAGCAGTCATGGAAGAATGTCCACACAAGTCCACTCCCACAGCGGTGTGTACATTTTTATAGGTTTCAGGAAATTAGCATAATTGATAAAAAGCACCAATGAGGAGGACAAGTGGTGATGCAATTCCCCCCAAGTCAAGCCCCTTCTCTGGAGCTCCACCCCTCCACTTGGTACCAGCTGTATTTTGTTTATGAAAATGTGTCTCAAAGAGCTGTTTTCAGCCTTGGTACCCAGGAAAAACCAAGACAGGATAGAGGCCTTGTACCCCCAGGGCTTGGAGTTCTGGAATTTGTTTTGTGTTCCTGCCTAGGGAAAGGGCAGGGAAATCTACTGGGAAAACTAGCTACAAGTGCAATAATAACTTACAGAGCTCCAAAAGTATGTGTAAAGGATACCAAGAATATATAAAAGGAAAAAAAAAGGTAAAAAAAATAGACATCAAAGGAAAGCAGCTGTGGTGTACCACACCATAGGTGATGGAAATCTTGGCCTGGCCATGCTCACAGAGCAACATTTGCAGGTTGATCCCCGAGATGGTGGTAAGGTCTTTTGTTTTGTCTTTAGCTGATGGTTCTCACATGAGTGAGATCTGGTGCAGGTGATGGGAGGGGGAGAGCAGATAAAAGATTTTGGGTTCCTCCACTCAGGCAAAGCCAAAGCTAACTTTATCTGAACCCAGCCCACAAGTGACCTTGGACCTGATGAGAACAACCACCCCTGCCTCTGGATGTGAGGTAAGTTAAATTGCACGTTGCCAAACTGTCCTAACACTGCCAACGTTTTGAGAATAAATTGTAATAACAATAAAAAAGCACTACTGTAATGGATACCATCCTAAGTCTGTAACTACAGTTTAGGTTTTGAAAATTACAAATATGTGTTTAACTAAGGCTAGCCAGAAAGTATTAAATGGTGCTTGAACTGTGGCCAGCTGTCTAGAAACTAGAAATTAGAAAAAAATTGGGGTTTTTCTCTTCCAAAGTGGAAAAATTGTGTACATTTGTACCTATTGAGCTGGTGACCATTTGTCCAGCTCTACCAGGAAGCACCAGATTTTCTGTGGTATTGAGAGGATGAAGTAACAACTGCCAAAAACTTGAAGAAAAATGGACTGTCAAGCCTTCAACCTATGATGCACTTTACATCTTACAGATTAGGGATCTCATTTGCAGCCACTAAATCTCCTACTTTTTTTTTATCAGACCCCATCAGTTAACAAGTCATGGTAAACTTTGCTTTCTTTAGCAACAGTGAATTTCATTTTGTCTTGAATTACATGCATTGATTGATTTTAGTGCTGTTTCTTCAACTCATAAAAGCAACTTGATTTTTTCCAAATCATTGTAGAAGAATCCACAAGGTAGCAGAATCTCTGGCTACTGAGCTCTCTAACTGTTTATGATCACAATTCTTTTTTTACCTCTCCCCTGAGTAAGATTTACACCTGACCCCTTATTCCACTTTTCTCTCCTTAAGTTTCTCAAATGGGGAACACCTGGGAACATGGAAAGAGTATTTCAGCTGCAGATGCCTGTGTCAGTCAGGGAGAAATGAGCTGTTCTGCCTCATAATTTTGTGGAGTTGCTGCTTCTGTGTCAGAGACCAAAGAAGGTGGTCATGGGGGTGGGATGGGCAGGAAGAGGCAGGAAAATATCTGTTAGCAAGCAGAAAAGGAGGATTAATGCAGCCTGAGAACATGTGGGCTTCCCTGAGCTCCTCCCAGGCAAAGGTTACACTGAAATCACGGTGGCTGAGGCTTGCCTTTGGTTTTGATGACTGGCCAAGTGCAGTTATCTGATAGGTGTGGGTGGCTACAAGATTGCTCTCATTGAAGGGCACTGAGAAAATGAGCTGCTGCTTTTTTCCCCCTAAACCCACAAGATTTCCCATATCTGCAGATGCACTGCTTACTGGGACGGGGTCAGAAAGCCACTAAAGCAGAGTTCCATGGACATAGGCTTACCTGGGCAGGGGCACAAGGACTCTGACCAGGTACACACAGTCACCTGAGGCAGGATCTGGAAACCCCCTCTTCATCAGAGGTGCTGGAATAGGGGCTGCCTCTGCAGGAGCCTTTCTGTTGGGAGAGAAATGAGAGAACAGCAGCTCCACGAGGTCAGCAGAGCCTCTCCAGTGTCTCTGCAGCAAAGCTCAGCCTCCTGTTCTCTGGAGTCCCATCTCCTCTGACACTGGGAGGCAGGGGTTTGGCGAGAGGGACTGGGACCCACCTGGTCCATCCTCCCATCCATGGTGGTTCAGTATGAGCTGGTGAAATGGAGAGGCCGTGGCACTGGACTGATGGCTGCGTGCTGGATGTCCAGCAGCCTGAGTGCAGCCCTGGCAGCCCATGGAGGGGAGGAATGCCCTGGAACTGGGGTTCCAGGGGCTCCTTGTGCCTCTGCTCTCCCACAGCATAGGCTCCTCACTGGGCTCAGTGCACCCAGCCTGCCCTCCCACTGCTCAGCTGCTGAGCCAGGGCTGGGTGGTGTCTCTGGGGCCAGCCAAGGAGGTCCAGGGCCTGGGGGTTCCAAAATGACCTAAATCAGAGCCATCTACTTACTCTCTGCAGCTGCATTGGGAGCAGGACATCTTGACCTTCATTTCATCTTCTGGCAATGAGATTAAAAGCCTCAATTGATGTCCACTGAAGTTAATGAAGAGCTCCTGATTTATCAGGCTCATAGCATTTCAAAGAGACCTTGAAAAAGTGTTTTACTTCTCCACCTTTTATCCATTCCTTCTGTGTATGGGGATTATGTAGATAGATATCTGAAAAACCCACATTCTGATATTTTGTGAATAAAAGCCAGTTGTACTGAACCCTTGGGTGGCAGACTCTTTGAGAGAACGTGGAAATGTTATTCAGTGGTTTGTCTTTAATATGTATCTTTAGCTGTATAAAAATGTTAAGAGAGGTTTTGGAAGTGTTTTAAATTCATAACCCAGAAACTTGACAGAAAGAGTGGAAAGGCTGGAAAGGTCTGGGACCACTGCAAGGTGGCAGTAGTTACTGGGGAAGCCAAAAGGGAAAATGCCTTCAGCAGAGAGCACAGCTCTGCCCCCGTGGTGCAGGGGGATGCTCACAGGGTGGCTTCCATTGGCTCTTGCTGTGGAATATCCTGAGCTGGGAGGATCCTGAAGGGCTGGTTTGATCCTGCAGAGTGAGTCCAAGGGCTCAGTACCCTGAAGTGCTCCTGCCTACAGCTCTTGGTCCTTAGGTCCTCCTTTCCTTGAACTGTCAGAAGCCTTTAAAATGACAAATAACTACTTTTGGGGTGGGAGAGATCATTTTCTGCCTATAAGTGGGAGAGAGAAAATGTCATAACAAAAACAAAGATAAAGCATAGCTATAACCAAATTAGCCATGACTAATTTACAGTGCTCTTTTGGGGGCTATCAGATACATGTAAGTTCAACAAATCACCTTCAAACCACAGAGGCCTCACTCAAGGCTGTAAGTCTCACATATGTGAGGTTAAAGGAAATCCAAGAATGTAATTCCTTGCAGTATGTTTTTAAAAAGAGTTTACATCAGATGTTTTGAAGGGGTTTGTAAAAGCAGTCTATCTGCAGCTATGTTCTGCTTTTTTAATCTCCTCTTTAATTCTAATGGTATACATGTTTCCCTTCCTGCCCTCTACAGTTGTTTGGTATCTGCCAGGCTCTTTGGCATTTCTTTGGAATATCATGTAAGCCACTGGGCTGACGTAAACTGCTCTGCTTTGTAGCTGGTAATTGTTCATGAAACTGAACTCGTGCTCAAAAAGGAGCATTTGGGTAAGTGCAGCCTAGGGTCTGCCTCAGAAATGCATCACACTGAAATAACTGGGTAGCATCTGTCCCTTAAGTTACACTGTCTGTGTGTCTTGTCCACACAAGTTTCTTTTATTCTCTTTGACTTGCAGTTCATGGTCTGAATTTGCTTTCTTGAAGTCCAAGGAGCACTGCCATTAGTTTTGACCAGTGAGTTTCATTAGTGACTGAACATCTTTTGCTAGATCACCCTAACCTCTGTTTGCTTTTTGATTCTTCTACAATGCTTAATGCATTAGATCATCTATAACATATCAACTGTATTTTTTATTTACCAAAAATGGAACTCTTGAGAGGGGCAAACCCAAGAAATATTTGACAGGCTCAATGGATCCAAAGGTGTTTTCCACATGGCCAGATTTCTGAGGATCTGCTGATGCCTAGTTACATTGTCATAAGAGTCAAGACAGATTAGCACTCTGTGGTATTTTGGTATGTCAGTGCTTTTTATTATCTACCTCTTAATCTCAAAATTTGGCTGTACAACAAATAAGAAAGTATGTGCTAAGGTATTTACAGAAAGGCATTTTTTAAATGCCATCTTTCTGTGACTAGAACATGAAAATAAAATATATTGAACTTGCTAGAAAGTAACATTGTGTTTTCCCACTGCCCATCCTTAAATTCAAACCAGAGATTATGTATGTAAAACTTGCAGCAAATTGAGCAAGGTACTGACCCTTCAGCTGGGACTGAGGAATAGAAATGCCAATATTTTATAAGAGTCCAAGGCAATATGAATCAAATAAACACAACCAACCTACACAGCAAACAGCCACTCATTAAACAGTGGAAGAAAGTCACTGATGAATGAGCTGCATCCTCTCCACCTTGAGCTTCCAGTCAATAAATCTCACTTGAAAAGTGATACTGCCACTTATCCTGTCAGCACCAAGCTGTATTATTCCTAGTCTCACAGGATTTGTCCTGTTGACCTATTATTAGCCATGTGATGTCAGCATCCATGGCTAGGTTTTATCAGAAGCCAGTGGGCAGAATTGTCCCAGGTCACTGTGGAGCTTAGTGATTGAAACAGAAGCACTTGTCTGTGGGAAAGGAAGAGAGAAAATGCTTGGACAACAGGGATACCTCAGGCTTTAACAGCTTCTTTTCAAACAGGTAGACTTTAGGTGCACATGTTTTAGGTGAAAGCATCAGATCTCACCAAGGCTCTTTGATATTGAACCGTTTTAAGTTTCGTTATCAAGTGCTTAATTCTCTGCCAAACAGCATGCCCTGAAGTGTCAACCTGACCTTCAAAATTCCCACCTCCTGCCTTGGGTCATGAGGGATTCATGGGTCAGGCATCTCTGCAGCCTCTCAGTTCCCTGGCGAGCCCAGATTTTCAGGTGGGCCAGGCCCTTTGCTTCTCAGGCACTAGACTAGACCAATTATATGTCATCTCTAGAATAAACCAAATATTCTGAAGGGGGCCTGGTCCTAGTTGTCATACAAACTTTGAACAAAAAGGTGATAAAACAATAAGAAATCATAGAAAGGAAAATGGAGTTTGAAGGAAAAGTGTCTGCAGACAGTGGTATTATAATGCTGATGAAATTAACTGTTTGTATTCCAAGAAAGGGCATTTATTTATACAAAATCTCCCAAATCCAAGGCAGTTCTGTTCCACAGGTGGCCATGTAAATGTGGCATTCAGGCTGCAAGGGTCTGCCTTCAGCAGTATTGCTTGAGAGACTGCAGGTGTCCTACCCAGCTGAGCAGCATAGAGCTGTGACTGGGATTACTTTGAGATTATATTTTGAAATGGGAATAATGAATTCAGAGTAGAGCTGGAGAAGCTGCATGACTTTACTTGGTTCTAGTTGTGTAACTGGATTGAAATGGCATTGCACAATAGCACACCTGTACTTGACATCCCAATTTCTCTTCCTTAAAGGATTTTCCATGCCTTCAGCTGCCTTTTTTTTTAAACTTGTGGTAAGAGTTAGGATGCCAGTTTGGATGGGTTAGATATGTGTTTCAGCAATATTATGATTACTTTTTCTTTAGCTTTTTTAAAATGTTGATATGTGAAATATAAATTTTTACAAATTCAACCAAATAAACTGGCTTTAAAACCATAATACATGTTCATTTTAGCAGCAGATCTGTAAGAAAAGCAGGATAGTGTCTTTGTTGTTAAAAGCTGCTGCTAAAGAGATGCACACAAAAAGCTGTTTGCAATGCATGGAAGGAAGCTGGAGCTGGTCTGGGAGAAATCCACTGGGAATTCATCCACCAGCAATTAGCATGCCTCCACACACATCTCCTTTCCAGGATGTGCCCATTTCTCTGCCCTTGTGAAATGGAGCTGTGCAGTATGGCAGAACACGGCCAGATGCTCAAAGGAGACAGCACAAACCAGAGGAATCAATCTGGAGCAGAGCCCTGGCACTGTGGGAGGATTGAGGCTGTGGTCCCACTGAGTCTGATTTTTACACTGCAGTGTATTTCCCCATGCATTTATGCAGTATTTTGTCTTGCCAGCATCTCAGGGCTGACAAATTATGCGCAGAAGCAAGAGCCAGACTATCCATCCCAATCCTTTGCAGAGATAATGTTCTTGCATTTAAGGAATTTCACCTCATCCCAGGCAGGTAAGAGAAAGCAGGTCCAGCAGGCCAGCAGCTCTGCTCTCTGTATTGCAGCAGCTTTTCTTGGTTTCACCCTTGCTGTCCTGCTGCTCTCCCAGCCCAAGGAGACATCTCCTCTCTGCTTTGTGTGTGCTGGCTCCTCACCCTCTGCACTCCAAGGACAGCCCTTCCCTGGGCTCAGTTCCCTTCAGCAGTTTCTGGGGATCTGCTCACTCTCCATGCACTGAGGCAGAGCACTGGTCTGCCCCACAGGTGTTTGTTGCTGTCCTTGGGCTCCTGAGCTGCCCCTGGCAGTGGGATGTGAATTTGGAGAAAGTGGGGCTTGACTGCAGATATCTGGCAGCTTCAGGAATCTTAGTGCAGTTAAATTCCTCTAATGAAAAATTTGTTTTGTATACAAAGTCTAGCTAATACTAGAGGTTTTGCTAAACCAAGATAGAAGAGAATCCTTAAGTCAAAACAACTAAAGGAACAAAGTTTCCTGTTCTCCTCTGAAGAGTTTAAGCCACAGGCCAGTAGATTTAGTTGACAGAGGGATTGGAAAATCTGATACATGCAGACAGATGCAGACATGTACAAGATACATAAAGTAGTTACCTGTAGGCATAAGGATTAGCATACAAACATACTGAGATTTGTCCTTGCAAAGATGGGAATACCAGCACAAATACTGAAGTGGTGGTTTCTATACATCACATAATGATTAATTTTTGAACCTTGATAATATGTGGCCCAAAGTTACCTATTCTGTGATGAGCACAGAAGCAATCTGTCCCTCTGATGGCACAGGGCTGCCTGGACAGGCTCAGGTATCAAAAACTGGCTGAGATCTCATCAAGGCTCTTTTACAGCCTGCCTGGGCTCTGACTGCCCCTCTGGAAAGATGTGCTTCTTCCACAGCTCCTGCATCACCTCTGCCAGGCTGCTGTGGGTATCACAGCTAGCCCAAATCACCTACTGCACATCTGTGTTCAGGTGCCTGAATTGCTCCCTTCAGGAACCTCGCTGGAGCCTGTATTTAGAATGTTGACCATAGTGAATTTTTGCCATTGGGAAGACCAACACACTGTGGAAGGAAGAAAAAAATTAGAATGGATTACACAGGGATTGCCTGACTAAAATGCTACCATCTGTGTGTTGGATCAGGGAGTTCTGTTACTGCAGGGAGGAAAGGAAGAAAAATGCCCACTTTGTTAGCTGAGAAAACCCAATTTGTAAAGTTCAAATCTGCATTTAGACCAGAGTCCAGGGTTATTTTGATCAAAGGGGTAAGTACAGCTTGCTGAGAGAGACAAAAACAGGCAGGGAGGGAGCCAGAGCTTTCAGCCACCAGCTTCTTGTATCTTGGGAGCATTGAGCCTGGATAAGGCTGTCTGGGAATGAGTAAGTGCACAAAGCAGTGCACACTTGGGGGCACTGAGGCTCTGGTAGGCAGAGAAGGCACTGGGAGGAGATTAGATTGCAGTGTGTTGATGGAATATGGGTTTGGGGGAACAGCAGGAGGAACAGAAAGAAAAAGACAATATAATGTGCAGAAGATAAGGTTTTGACAGTATTGTCAATTATTAGAATTTCTGGATTTCCAGGAGAGTTCTCCTTGTCCAACCATTGGTGAAATTCCCTGCTGCTCCCTGCTGGCAAGGAGCTGTGTCCTTGCAGGAGGTGCAAGGAATTTGCATGTGCTGGTTACTGCAGCACAGAAGGGCCAGTTCAGTGGCCACTCTTGATTTAAGGTAGTGAACCATACCAGTGACAGGGTTTATGATGTTGTAAAAGAAGCATCTGCATTGCTCAGGGTTATTTATAAACTGACTTTACTGAATCACTGTTTGAGTCAGCAATATGAATTTAACAGCACAAACCACTCCTGCTCACCCCTTTTTCATTTTTTCATCTCTCTGTATGTTGTGCTTTTGTCCTGAAAAAATAAAAATAAGTGGTTCTAACAACACCAGTCATTTGAAGAAATGAAAATGCTGATAGGATGGAATGGCTCAGCAGCAGAGAGCAATTTGGCACTTAGGGTTGCAGAGGCTGCAGAGAGCTTCAAGTGCTGCATTCCCAATGAGAATAACTCTATTGATTTATTTCATAACTTCACCTGCCTCTCACTGATAGATGGCTGCTTGTTTTGATCCCTGGAAAACAGTTCTGCACAATAACATAGGTGCATTGAATGCTCCAAAGGTCAGGCAGCTTGAGCATGGGAAAATATTTGTGAATGAGGCCCAAAAAAAACTACTGAAAGAGGTGATTTCTGGCTCAAAGATTAGTCTTCATTTAGAGACTGAGAATTTATTGCTGCCCAAACCAGCATTATCAGCTTTCTGTCAGCAACAATCATCAGGATTTCCTTTCCCAATCAACATGAGCTGTGACCTCATCGCTGCAAAGGTGAAACCCTGACAGGGATTAAAGGCTAATAGAAAGAAATGAGGTAGCAGGGCTGAACAAAGAGGAGCTTGTTACACAGCAATGGCCAACTCAGGCAGAATGTTGCAGCTGAAACACGAGCCACTGAACTGAAGGCAAAAAGGAGTATTTTTAAGAGCCTGAGTAATGCGGGGTCTCCCCATCTTTCAGTGGAGAAGGAAGGCAGACTGCTGTCCTTGCCATCAGAAATTTTTGAAGTGGGATTAGCATAGCCTTGTGGTTTGTCAAGTGTTTAATTGCAATTCTGCAGGGATGCAGTCTCAAAGCCATTGGAAGCCAGTTTAACAATCATGCCTATCATTATAGACACCAAATTGCTCCTGTGCACATCTAATATTCAGTAGTCTGAAACAGAGAGGCTGAGTCTAGGGCAAGGTTTAGAACATGAAAAGTGATGAAAGGCAAATCCATGTCTGATATTCATCAAAGCAACTTAATCCATGGTGGAAGAGTGAAAAGAGGTAAAAATGGGTTTATGTTGATGATCTGTGAGTTGCTAGTTTTTTCACTCATCCCCCGAGCTCCTGGAACCAAAAAGTGAGGCCATTTTTTTCGGGGGGGGATTCCTTTCTCTTAAAGGTCACCCCTGACTTCCACAATATCTTTTTATCTTAAAACCCACCACAGACTTGGTTCAAGTCCCAGTGCAAGCCACATGTATCATAACTTTCAATGGACTCTGGATAAGTCCCTTTGTCAGTCACCAACATATCCCTGCTTTTTGCAGTAGAGATAGACTTGTGCTCTAGTCCAGATCCAAGTCTTTTGGAAGTTTATGGCATCCAGGATGCTTTCTGCATATTTCAAATATCTTCATCCCACCAACACAGGATAGCATCTCCTCTTGCTGTGTGCTGGGCTCTTTCAAAAAGGGACAGGAAAATCTGACCTCTCCCTGGAGCACAGAAATCCCCTAACAGTGCTGAGGGTACCTAACACCTCGTGGCATGAAGTCTCTGGGCTGCAGTCTATTCTGAGGCTGCAAGTGGAGGATTAGAAACCAAATCCATCTCAAACATACAAGAATACTCTTGAACTTGATGTGGGCCAGATACTGTCATATTCCACATGGTGTACTTTGAGCACCTCTCAATCCAGCACAAAGAATCCAAGTAAATCTTAAGCAGAAAGGATGAAAGGAAACATTCTTGTTGTAAGTACATGCATAAAGCAGGTTCCTTGCTGATACTGGACAGGCTGCAGAAACTATTCAGAATAAAAATATCTCCAGCCTACACATTACAGAGCTTTCTGTGAGGAATCAGTGCATCTTTAAAACCTCCAAGGCGCTTCATTCTCTGTATTTTAGAGATTAATGTCAGCACAAACACAACAAGGTTAAGCCCTTTTCTTGTAAAGAAATCACCATCTCAAGCAGTCTGGTTGATCCCCAGCTCCCAAAAGGTGGAGCTGCAGGAACAGCCTTCAGCTCCTTCTGAAATGTTTGTAAGCTTTCTCCAAGGTCAAGCCATGTGGATAATGCCCAGCCCAGCATTAGGATGCAATGTTCATAGCTGCAGAGGGGAGCCTGGCTGAAATTCAACTAATGATGAAAACCTCTGCAGCAGCTTTTGAAGGCTGGGCAAAGTCAGTGTCCTTTCTGGGCTGATTTGGGTGATTTGATATGGCTAAAACTTTTCACTCAATGGCAGCAAGATAATTTAATTGTATGAAAACCTTAGAAATTTTAGATTTAGCGATGCTATGGCTTGAGTTCTTTTCATTAGTACTCTCAGCCTAAATAAATATGAAGCTGATTGGGGTAGAGGAATAATGAGCCCTGAAGCAAAACCCAAAGCTACTACCCAGCATTGAAAGGCAAGTGACAAGTTTCAGGTTTGTCAGACAGTTTTCAGAGAGGAAGACACGTACATAATGCTGAACTGAAGGGAAAATTTAAGTAGGGACAATGTAATTACCAGGCCAGAAAACGGGGCTAGGATCTTTTTGAAAATTGCATGGATTGATGTTTGGCAAACTAATTGCCAGGAACAATTTATTAATTTATATGATTTCTTTTGTTTTCAATTTCATTTTTAGTGACTGACCACCTGCAAACAAATTAAATTTTTCTTTTTTTTTTCCCCTCCATCAACTCTTCAGAGGTGATTAAACAGGATCCATTTCAGCTGCTGCCTTTCTTGCGAAGTTCTTGTTTTGAACAACTTAATTTTGTTCATGCTATTTCTGCTTCATGCAGAAGTAGCACTGGCTCTCCAGGCACAAGAAAACTAAAAAGAATGCAAGGCTTCATTCTATTTTAAAGTTGGGTTTGAACATTTTTACCAACACCTGAGAATGGAGGAAGTTTTGCAGATTTTTGCAACATGGGAATATTTTAATGACAAAATCAAAAGTCTCGTATCTCTTGTTCCCATGTCTTTGTCAGGAATGAACTGGAAATTTCACACTGGCATGTGGCCTAAGGCACCTGTATCTCCCTCAGCTCACGAGGCATACTGGCCATTCTACCAAACCTCTTATCCTACTGAATTCAGATATGTTCCTTTGAGATCTTTTCCTGGTATGTTTGAGTACCTTTTTATGTGTATTATAATCAACTTGAAAGCATGCCAAGGGAAATAGCTGTGCCCTCCACAACAGGACCTATTAAAGGCAGAGACCAGCATTACTCAGCTACAACTATCAGAGCCTTCCTCATTTCCTCCCTTTCTCTGCAAACACACTCTAATCTGGAGTGAGCTAGAACTATATTTTTTCCCCCTGCATATATTGAAGACAGACTTGGTGTTTGTATTGGCACAGGGCCTGACATGGCATTTGTGAGGATGAACCACAGGCATGTGTACTTCAGCTAGGCTGAGCTAGGGAAATGTGTGCTAGAATCAGGAAAAGCCTTCTTCCCTCTGCTTCCAAACCAATAAGGCAAGGGGGAAAACACCCTCCAGGCTTCTCGTTTGCAATGTGTGGCCACAATTTCCTCTCACCTCTCTTGACATGCACACACGAGGCCCCTTCACAGGGCTGGGGACTGCCATGGCTGCACAGGCAAGTTTTGGGAGGTGGCTTTTGCATGGGTGCAAGGGAAGGAAGGAAGTGGCCAGACATGGATGGCGCTTTTGCTTTCGTCTCCAGTAATTTGCGGGGCAACACAGCTAAACTTCAATGGAAGAGAAGATAACATGTCTCTAACTTGGGCAGTAATTGAGCATATTCCCAACTAGAACACAGCAGAGAGATGTCTCTGTAGCTGAATTTTGTCTCTGGTGTGCTCCTGGAGCAGCCCTGCTCCCAGCCCCACCAGCAGTATCTGACACGCTGTGATGAGCAAAACTCCATGGCATTTGACAAAGATGTGTTCTGTAGTGAGGCTAATCTGAAATGTACAAAAGAGTGGTTTGGTGTGTGGAGCAGGCAATGAATTGTGAGACCTTCGATGGTCATCAGTTCAGACCTCACCCAAGCTGGTACCAGCCAAACTCCCCTAAACAGACTCTCCTGTTCTTGGGTGCCTTTCACAGGGAATCGTGGCTTTTTCACTGCTACTCCAACTTCCACTACAAACAGCTCCCTGCTTGGTAACTTCCCAGAGACAGACTGGTCCTGTACCAACAGCACCATGCCTTTGCAACAGGGACTATCTTATGGTACCACCTTTGCTGAGGGACATCAGTGCTGGAAACTGAGTGCCAGTGGAGCAGGATATTTCTGCCTTTTTGTATGTATGGGAAAAGCTCCTGGGATACTGCCCTGGTGGTATTTGTGCTGTGCTCATTCTAGGGGCAAACCCAGACATTATTTTCCAGTGAATGCAGACTGATGTAAGAGGAGATGAAGTTGGAATGGGTACATGTGAATCATGTCTGTAGAGTGTAAGGGCTTTTCAAGAACCACTATAGAGCAAAGTGTGCTGGGCTCAGCCTCTCTGCACTGGAAGAGATGCTTGGTACTGCAGCAACCAGACTGAGAGGAGGCTACTGAGAATGGCTACTGTGCATGAAGAGGCTTGTCCTTGTTTGAGGTCAGTGGCAGCTTCTTTATGCCCTAGTAACTTCTGCTTTCAAAAAAACATCTACTTTCCACCTGTGCTCAGCAGTATGTTGTTCATCTTCTGGAGGTAACTCCTACAAAGCATCTTGATTTGCAGTATGACTGGAAAAAATACTGTCACTTCTGCTCATTAGAGCCTTTGAGTAATGAACAGTATTGATTCTGCTGCTGAATCAGCAAATTTGAACTGTATTTTTTTTTCACAATACTCCTTGAGACTGTAATATTGACACTTAGTATTTGCAGTATTCTGTACTTATATTCTGTAATTATAAAAGTAGTTTTCTGTTGTCATTCTTACCCAGATTAGGATACACTCTATTTACTTCTGCTTTATCCAAATGCTGCAAATCCTTTAATGAACTTTTCTTTCCTCCTTCAAATTAAAATGCTCATAAACATTTTAATCCTCACTCCGAGACTGGGAAAATTTCAGAGAATAATCTACCCAAATAGGAAAAAAAAAAGTTACTGTTTTTGTAAAAAAATTTGAAAATCACTTTATTTGATCTAAATTCCAAAATGTGCAAAAGTGATATCCAAAATTTGGAAAGCCTTCCAAAGAACTGAGTCAGTTTTATTGACTTTAACAAACTGGATATAATGTGCTGGGGGGTTTCTGTGATTCTGAAATGGATAAAACCTCTTGATGCTTAAGGTTAGGAAGAGCTAACTGAGATGGTCACCTCAGCATCTCCTCTAAGTAAATCATTAAGAATGCAAAGGTAGAAAAATCAGGAAACTGCAGTTAATATGTTTCCCTGATAGATTCCTCAGTCATTTATACCTCCTCTTTTTGTTTAATCATTAAATCAGTCAATCTTTTCTGCTTCACATGTATCTAACTTTTGTCGCTGTGTAGTGATCTCAGACAACTTTTCTCTCAGAAACCCTGCAGGGATTTACAAGATGTTTTTATAAATCAAAGGGGGAAAATCAAGAGAAGAGATTTTGTTTTTCTATAAGCAGACTGGCTTTACTTTCTTTGGATTTTTTTTCCCCTTTAGTCTCAATAAGAAAAAATAATCTCCCTACCTGGCTTACTGTGAGGTGCTCTTTGCAAGTTTCTTAAATGTAAAAGACAAGTAGGATGGTGGTTTTAAAAGAGATTATTGGACAGAGTGTCTGAAGAGGTTGAAATACAACTTTAAATAGAAGGTATTTTTAGAATTTGGGCTTGAGGGAAAAAAGTTGCTGTCAGCTCAACTCTTTGTTTGCCAGAGGTCAATGAATGATGAGGAAAAGATTACACAGCAAGCAAATAATGTTGAATAACGAGTTTGAAACTCTTCTGAAACTTTAAGCTTGTGTTTACTCCTTTTGTTTCTTCTGCATTGGTCTGAATAAATATTTTTAATCAAAAAAATCAACATCTGGAACAAATACTGATTAGTCATGTAGAGCACAGGGCTCAATAAATGTTCTTGCTGTTTCTGGCCCTAGCAGACTGAGTGTATGGTTATGGCTGTGCTGTACCTGCTCAGAGGACGTACTCTGTAGGGACTGGTCCATCCACCCCTTCTTGGGAAAGTTTTCCCTTGGATGTAATTCTCTAGAGTTATCCATGACTGGCATCTTCCTGCCCTGTGCTTAGATAGCTCTGGACAGCCCTGTGCTGTCCTGTCCCAGGAGGGGACAGAAAGGATGCAGATGTCACTTCTCTGTTCATGAGCTGCCTGTGGTTTCCTTGGGTACATTCTAGTTCTGAGCTGTCACAGTGCTACAGGTGCTGTGCCATCTGCCCAGCACAAACTGCAAAGTTTATCTTCCTTTCCAGCTCTGACTTGTCTTCCCAAATCACCTGCCCCAATGCTCTGTGGGAAGGTGGCAATGCTGGTTATCACATCCTGCCCTCTCACACCTCCTGTCCCTTGCTCCTGCAGGCCCCCATCTCCTGCCTTGTGCTGAGGTATGCATTGAACCACTCCATGGTGGATCAGCAGCAGGAACTAATAAAAATAACAGCCAGAATATGATAATGCAAAATTGGAGCTGTTAAATCCAGTCACCAACCCACAGGGATGTGTGGCCACAGAAACACTCACAGAAGCACAGCACGAGGTGTGGGGCAGCAGTAACCAAGCGCAGCAGGAGGAGGAAGGGCAAAGAGTCCTGCAGTCAACTTCCAGCTTTCCTGCTCGATCAGCCCTCTCAATCAGCTTGTTCTTCTACTGGGTCACTGACTGATAGACCTCAAACAATGGAGCAAGGATGGGAAGTGGCCCCCAAGGCAAAGCAGGACTTCCACTTTCCGAGAGCTGTCAGCTCCAACATCAATCTGCAGCCATCATGTGCACCTGGCTCAACTCCCTGCGCCAGGTCACCAGCAATCACCACTGGAGAAACGAGGCCAGACCACCTCAAGGCAGACTATTTACATCATCTTTGGCTTCTGAGAGTTGTCTCCTGCAGGATACTCACTGCTATTCCCTCCATCCTTGCCTACCTGCCAGGGAATACCATGGGGTAGAAGTCAGGCTGAGAGGGGCGTTGGCAACCTCCTCTTGATGTCTGCCACTGTACCAAATGCTGAAATATACCCCAGCTAATGACACCCCAGTAAAATACCAGCGTGCCAGAATAGAGCTATATGGCTCATGTTTAAAGGAATATAGGAGAGGACAGCCTGTTGAGAACGAACATACCCTCTGAAATAAGGAACTGCTTGGAAAGGCTCCTTCCAGCATATTAACATGCATTGATAGTGGAGTAAAGCAACCCAACTTGTTTAAGACTGGGATCTTTGTTAAACAGTGAATGCAAGCTGAATGTACTGTTGTGTTTAAATCTCAGCTGTCATTAATGGGATGGGAGAGGGGAGGAAGAAAAGACAGAAACAACACATTCATGACAAAACCAGTCACTGTTTATTCCTTCACAAACAAAGGAGGGGAAAAAGGGAAAAGAGCTCTCATAAGAACCTGTATGAATTTCCTTGAGAGAGTGTACTTTGGATGGAGAATAAGTTAAATTCTGTGAGATGTTGGGGTTACCAGGGTAACAATGTTTCGAATACAAAACCAAATAGATGTATGAGTCCAAAGTAAATCATTAATGTGCATCAGTATATTTGAGATGGGTTGGAGTGACATACATATTGTAGTCCTTCTTTATTTCATATTTCAAAAGTGTTCTTTGATTTAAAAGCAAACACTTAATAGGCCTCTTTTCAGACAATTACGTCCCCTTTTCTACAAAGCACTCTGAAAAGAGACTAGTCATTCATGCCATCTAATAGAACAAACACACAAATTTGATGGAGTCAAACAGAATAAAGGGGCCTTGGTACATCAAGAAACTTAAACATGGGCGTTATTTTAAGATTGGTAATCATCCCAAGACTACTCCATTTCTTGCAAACTTGCATTCAGCACCCTGCTGAATTCAAGCTTACACGGTCAATCTGCAATATACTTTTTAACTACAAGGAACATTTCTTGGTAACTATTTTTGAACTATATCTTTCTATAATAGATGAAAAGAGTTATAGATAGGTTGGGGCTGGATGCAACTGCTTCCCAAGCAATTGTCATCTTATTCATACCTATTTTTCTCATTTAATACAATTAATTCAGTCCAGGAGGTTGTCTTCACAGTAGCATGATACATATCAGCAAAAGTAAGTTAAATGGTCAATTGAAGAGATCTCTTAGAGGATCCTAAATTAGCCCTGGCAAGTACTGAACCTCAACTGGTTAACAGTTGCTAGTAACTGTGAATGATTGCTTTCCTCCCCCAAGGTCTGACCATTCTTCCCAACATTTCTTACTATCCTCATTGCTATTCTAGGGACATACTCAAAGCTTGGGCTCCATGATTAGTAGGAATAAAACACGGTCATTTGACAATGCCACTAAGCTGGAACAAACGGAGTTACTTTGGTTATTGAAGTTTGGGGCAAACACCAGACAATAATATCCTAGAAGAGAAAAAACATACTGCATGCCTAAGGTTATGGAAGGGAATTAAACTCTGACTTGCAGTTAGAAAATTGTTGTAACTACTTTCCTTAGTCCAATAAAAGAAACCCAGTTCTTCTCTGAAATAGGAAGTGTTAAATTTGTGGCAATTTATTAAATGCTGGGGTTTTTGCAGTTTATAGTGTACTTGAATGATTATAAAAAATAAGTTCTTAAGAATTGAAGTAGTGTTTCTTCCAAGGATTATTTTTGGAAGCTCCTATTTGCTGGGTGTTATTTGTGTCCCTTTCCAAGTGGATACAAATGGGAATAAAGAGTTCACCAGTGTGAATAAGAACTCCTCTGGCTCCTACAACTCTGCTAATGGTCTGACCAAACATACCTTTCTGGGGGAGAGCAGCTGCATGGTTAAAGGTCAGCACAAGAGGAAGGGGAGCTCTGCCTACCTTCCCTGGGAAGCTCCAGCCAGATGACAGTACCACACCACATCACTGCTGACAGTTCCTTGAGCAGATTCCTTCCATGGGCAATTAGCCTTCACAAAGCATGAACAGACTAGTTTTCTATGAGGAGACTGAATTTTAGCTGACAAATTAGACAGGTTCCCTGAGGCCAGAGTTATGCAGCTTTGCCAGTCTCACTAAAAATGTGATTTATAACAGATTCCTCAGCAGAGGCACTCCTTGCTTCAGGAATGAAGGTGCACACTGTACTCAAACTCTTCATCTAACACAATGATCTTACAAACCTTTGTCTTGTGCAGGAAAAATTGACTGTTTCTTGCTTTTGACTTATCAAGTGACTCCTCATCTGTCCATGAATGGATAGTGGGAAACTACAGTGCATATTTAGAAGTCAGGCATGCACATGTGTAAATAACATTTTTGAAGGTAAGAGTACATTATTTTGGGAAATTAAGTCAGATGTAGCTTGATGGAGTTTCTAGCTGTGAAAACAATGGAACAGATTTTGTCTAAGATGTGTCTCTGGCTTTTGATGACTCTGGCATAAAACAGAAGCAGAGGAGCAGAGGTTGCGGTGCACAGGACTGCACTAATTATATGTGAAGTGTCTCACCCTGCATGCTCCCAGCACTGGGTGCTGAGCAGGTGACTCCTGATGCCTGGTGGTTGTGATACACCCTGGGGGCAGGACGAGCCAAGGTGCTGTTCCATCAGTGCAGGACAAGCAGGGGTGAGAGGCAAAAATAAAGTCTAGCAGACACAAATATCATATTGTGCTTTGTTGCCTTTAGTTCTGCCTTTAAACTAGATCACTATGAAAGGGAGACCAAAAAAAAATGGTTTCCCCAAAGGTAATGGAAGACTCAGGGTTTTTGTGCAGTTGCAGAGTCACAAACGTGATGGGCAAGGAGAAAAGGGACGAGAGAAGTCAGGTCCCAGACCCAGTTCCGGCCAACTGAGGCTCCACCTCTGACTCATCACAAGGTTTTCTCCTTGTTTCTCCCTCTGGTGAAACCAGTATTTGTATTCTGTGAATATCAGCACTTACTCAGATCAAAAAGCAGGCTCACCCATCCCTGACAGTGTCTTGAACATGTCTGTGTTTGCATGGAATTAATAGTTAATATTTTAATTATTAATTTATATTAATAGCTGCATGCTGTGTTACTGAGGTGTGAGGCACACTCAGACTGGTAAAGTATGGGAGGGGAGGCTAACAGAGCTTAGGTAGCCTAGATCTAGCAAGTGGTTAATGTGTGGCACACAGATGCAGACACAGGGGGCTGATTTTATTTGGATGAGTTTTGGACTTAGGAGAACATTGCACAGGTGAACAGATGGACAGATGCCTCCTTCGATATCTCCTTTTATCTCCATGTGAGCTGGGAAATTTATAACTCTGAAGTATTATTACTCCCAGTCATTAAAGAGTGGGGGATTTTTGAATTTAGAAGCCTGTCATACACATACAAATAACAACTTCTGCAGAGGCTAAATCTTATAATCAGTAGATGCAGATGGAAACTATCAAACTTGACTTATATTTGTGTCTGCTTAAAAAAGATGTTAGTTAAAAAAATTAATAACCTATCACTTTAGTCTTCTGACATGACCTTGTGGAAAAAGACATATAAAACAGGAATGGATCAAAGCTTCTCTTCAGATATATAATTAGGCAAACGGTTTGGACAGCCTTTACATTCTGGTTTAAAAGAAACTTAATTTTCTTTTTTGCAGATCCACAGGTATGACAGGGAGGTTTCATCAGATATTCCTTCAATGGGTTAAGGTTTTGAAAATTAAAGGCAACAAAACATCCTTATATCTGAACCTTCTGAAATCTTCTGATGATGTTATTTTAATAGCAATATTTGGTTGTTTGGTTTTTTTTAAGTTTAGGTTGTATGTTTCTTTCGACAAATATTAAGCTAATATAGGAGAATTCTGAGAAAATACGTTCTGAGATTTTTAACTAGAAATTCACAAGCTTCATAGTATTATATCAAAATGAATGCTCAAAATTTTCAATAACTTTTTCTTGTAAACATCGAAGCTTTTCTTATAGCTGCAAAAATTGAAAAAGATCTAAAGAAAAAGATTCTGTAGAACTGAAGTTTAACCCTTTATTTCTCAGTTCTGTCAGTCTAGCAATTCTATATAACTGTATATATTTCCTCCTTAGAGACAAATAGATAGTGTATGTAGCAACTTCTAGTTGCCAGTAGCATCTTCTCAAATATTATTTCTTAAGATGACATTAGACTGGCTTTCATAAATTCTGCAAAAGCAAACTTTGTAGGTATTTGTCTCCTAACATGAAGATACCAATCCCTGGCCCATTGCTCTCACCTTACAAAGCTTATCTGCTGACAGATGTTGAACATACAGAAAACCTTCTAAAGGCTGAGGTTATTGTGATTTAGAATCCTAAGTTATCCTGAGTTGGAAGAGACATGTATCCTGTGATTTTAGTGTAGAGTAAAGATGAGCAGACTAACTCTTATTTCACAGATGGAATTAACAAATTAAATGGAGCCTACACCAGCAGTGAATAATACAAACTCTGCAGACAAATGGTTTTAGGCTGAGTTCTGCCGCCCACTCTTTTACCTCCACTAGATGTCAGGCTTTTGACAGAGCTGGAGGGGTTTAATCTCTATTTCTTAGTATGAAGCTTGGTCAGGATCACAGCTACAATTCTCCAATTCCAAGCACCAGCAGTAACCCAAAATAGGAGATGCTCTGAGTCCCTGTATGGGTTTTTCTTGCTCTTCCTTCTTTTATGCCTTGTTTTTTCCCTGCAGCAAATTTCTCAGCATTGACAAGGTACATCAATGCTGGTAAATGGAAGCACCTCCAAGTAATGGGGTATTCCCTGTGGGCATTTCCCTTTGTTCCTCAGTTCATTGCCTTGACACATCTGTTCAGGAAGACTATATAACTGGTGAGTTCCTTGCAAATATTCAAGCACGTGCCTCTTCACTCTCTGAGAGCAACCAGGTGGTGGGGAGCTTTTCAGTTATTTCTGCCCCCTAGTAGGGATATTTATTTCTATTTTCTGGGAATGAGGTACAATTTCAGAGAGTATTCCCATCTCTCCAACAGCATCTTTGTGAGATATCTGAAGGAGCCAGGCTGGCCTCCAAGCTTAGCAGATGAATTACATTTTCCAAGCAACAGAAGGCAGATAGCATTTCCAGGACTTTACACAGGATTTTGTAAGACTTTGCTCACAGATGCTAAGCAGTGGCTGCCACAGTCCCCAAAAGGTGAATTTCTCATGTGGAGTTCTGCAAATACAGAGCAATCCCAGCAGGTTTAATGTGCATGTGGAGAATGATGCCACACTGTGCAAAAGCAATGAGTCTGCTTGAACTCCCTGTCCTGTGCCACAGAGTGACTCCACAGAAGCACAAAAGCCTGGTGAGTTCAGCACAGAGCACAGAAGTGATTCATGTGCACTGGCTTAATAGCAGCTTTTTGGCTGTTCAGTTGTCTGGGCTGCTGAAGTCCAGAAAAGCTATTGCTCCAATGAAAACCAGGAAAAGCCAAGGTTTTCACATGAGAGATGAAATCTGATTGTATTTCTATGGAAAATTTACATTACATGGCAAAAGTGTCAAATCTAGCTCCCACTCCACTGCTTGTGGGAGCATTTTCACACTGGCTTCTAGGACTTAAAGTAACCCTGGATAGTGGAAAAGGTCACAAGAGGCGACTAGTAACTGTACACTCTAACCTTCACAGTCCTCCTCAAGAATCTTTCTTTACACAAAACCTTAAACAAGACCCTTAGAACTTATTTCAGATATGTTGTCTCTATGCAGCATTTCTGCAAGCTCATTGCTTACTGCCACGTCCCCCACATCCACCATTTTTCCTTCAGCCTCATGACTGGAGTCAGGGGCAGCCTGCCTTGTGGAGAGAGATGTCCTTCTCTTCTTTGTGTCGCCTTGCACATCCCTGTCCTTTCCTACAGAAATTAAACTGTGGTAATTTCTTTCCCCTGCAGCAGTGTTAAACTATATACTACTCACTATCACAGAATCATGGAGTGGTTTGGGTTGGAAGGGACCTTAAAGAGCATCTCATTCCACTCCCCTGCCTTGGGCAGGAGCACCTTCCTCTAGAACAGATTGCTCCAAGCCCTTCCAACCTGACCTTGAACACTTCCAGGGATGGGGCATCACCTGACGCTCAAGAAGATGTGGAATCAGTGACTCTTTTAAGGTTTCATTTTATCCAAATTTGTGTTAACTCTGTAACAGGGACATTCTCTATCCATGAGAATAAATTTCTAAGCAGAAGGAGGCCTCTCCCTGGCACCTCGTAGCATGGGAAAAGCTGCAGGATGACACAAGTTAACATACACAAAACCTCCTTGCATTCAGCACCAGCCTTCTTAAAATTCAGCTGCATTTTCTTCTGTACCAGACAAAACCCTGACTCTAAATTCTACATATTATAAATCCACTGGTATATGAATTCATGTACCATGAAATTCCCCAGGCTACCAGGGAACCAGACTTTGGGTACCAGATATCCTCAGCAGCATCTCTTTGACCCAGCTGACCAGGGCAAGGATAGTGTCTTTCCACATGCTTTTGCCATGGGCTAATATGATGAGGATAATGCTGATTCCAACAAAAACACTCCATGCAAATGTGGCACAAATCCTTTGTAAAGATGACAGTCACAAAACTCCTCATTGCCTCTAAAAACAGGACTGCATCTAACAAATGAGGCAAGAGTCCCTGCAGTGCCTCGGAGCCTGGCAACTGCGCAGCTGACAGCATTTCATCTGCATCTCCTTCTCAGAGGACATCATTTGTTTCCAGGACAAAATGCAAGGGCTTTGAACATCTCCCCTGAGGCCTTGTGGGCTTTTTTTTTTTCCAGATGGAGGGATTTCTTTCTTATAAAGAATTAAATTTATTTATGATATTACATAACAAACGAGTGACACATAAATCTCAACATCAAAAATAGCTGCTCTTTTATGGCCTTCAGACACATGTGTAACACCTCACCTGAAGCCAAATAAACTCTGTAGCTGGCTTCAGATTGCAGTAGTTATTCTTGGGTTTGAGACAGTCTGCAGTATCCATGTCATACAGATTCTGTTTTACCTCTGGTGTTTAAAAAGATGGTGCTACCTCCTCTCAGATCTGCTCCTCCTCATCTTAATATAGGTGTTCAGAATTCCTTGGCAAGGTAAGGAATGCCTGTAGCTTGCCCAGTGTAAGCAGGAAACTGAGGACATGATGGCAGGGTGTGCTCCACAGATTTAGCAACAGAGACTAATGAAAAGCATTTTTGCAAGTGCATCGATCAATTTCACTAGATCCTATTAAATAACAGAACAAAAATAAAAGCTTTTGGTCTACAGCTTCAAAGCTGTGTGGGCTAAGTCGTACTTAATATAACGCAGGCCCAAAATAAGAGTCAGAAAACTACTATTTATGCCGGAAACTTATAAAATATTTATACCGCAGGAGTCGCTTCTTTACTGTAATTTTTTCCAGAGCCCAAGTTTTATCTTCTGATGGAACTTGCCCTCAATAAAAAAGGGGCACAGTCAGTACACATACTGTGATTAGAACAAGTGGCCCTCTCACAACATTTGAGATAGGAGGGATTCAATGTCTTTGACCTGCTTTGGCTCCTGCAGAGCCAGCACTTGCTGGAGTGGGGCAATTTTCTTCCAGAGTCTTAGCTAAGACAGGTCCTTCCCTGTTTCCAGCTTCAAACACTGTTGCCTCCAGAGTACAGTCTATCTCTTAATTTGATGGAGAATTCTTTAAAATAAATGCTGCATAAGTTTATTTTCAGGTGTAGTTGGCTCTAGGCGGAGTGTTTCTCTTCTTGTAGTTCCCTAAAGCTTTGCTAAGAAAAATACATGCTATTTAGACTCTAAACTCTCTGGGGGAAAAGCTGCATCTTTAAGGGATTGGCCTGTTCACAGAATTAGGTAGATCAGATGAACTTAAAATAAAACATCCATGAGTAATCTGGAAAACAATTATTAAATTTTATAATCTAAATAAAAATTGGCTGGACGGTTGAACTCTAAGTGTCTTCCCTGTGACGGTGATTGTCTAACAAAGCTTTCTATAGTGTTTGGCCACAATTCAGTCTTTTTAACCATTGGAAGCTAATTTCCCACCCACACACATACAGATTAACTTTTCATACATGTTTAGAAAATGCAGAACGATACTTTTAGAACATAAATATTAAAAATGTAGCATTTAGTTTAAAAATATTTTAAACCCTGAAGCAAAGAAGGATTTGCTTCACAGAATCACAGAAATGCTTGGACTGGGAGGAACCTTAGAAATCGTCTATTTCCACATCCCAGCCACAGGCTGGGAAATCTGTATATAATTAGAATATTAAGCATGAAATGATTATTCCGCAGTTTATGTATTTTTATATTAATTTAATATTTGTTTTGTTTAGAGACGGGTACCGCCAAGAGCACACGGGGCGCGGTGTGGGGCGCGCAGCAGCAGCTGCGTGAGGGGAGCCGGCGCCGCCGTGAGCTTCCTACCGCGGAAACTCAGGTAGGAAAAGACAAGAAAAGGTGTGGGGGGGGAGGAAAAACAAGGGCAAGGGAAAGACAAAGGACCCGGTAAGGAAACAGCCACGGAAAGCCAAGGCGTCTCCCGGCCCGAGCAGCCATTTCCCGGCGGGCCCGCGCGCCCCTCCCGCCTGGCGCGGCGGCAGCGCCGCCATTTCCGCGCGGTGGGGGCGGAGCGGGAGCGGCGCCGGCCATGGCGGCGGCGGGGGAAGCTCTGCCCGCGGCCCAAGCTCTGCCCGCGGCCCGCCTGGACAGCGTGCGGGCGCTGTCGGGTCTGTTCCGGGAGGCGCAGCCCAGGTAGAGGGGAGCAGGGAGCGGCGGTGCCGGTGGATGTCGGGCAGGACTCGCCTCGGCTGCCAGCGAGGTCCTGCCCCTCGTGGAGTCGGCTGCGGGACGGAAAAGGGGCTCTGCCTACCGCCATAGGGGTGTGAATGAAGTCCCTTCTGAGGAGCTTCTGCACCCGCAGCCTTCTCGTGGGGCTGTGCTTTTGGGGGGTGAGCTGTCCCTTCTCCTGTCCTGCCCCAGGGAGCCCGTGAGGAGCTGCAGTGTGCTCAGGCCTTGTGCCTGTAGCCCGGAGGAAAGGTGTTTGTCTCTTAGTCGCGGGTGGCATAAAATGTCCTAGAGATACAGGATGGCTTGGGTTGCAGGAACACCAAAGCTCATCCCATCCCACCTTGCTATGGGCAAGGATAGCTTCCACTATCCCAGGCTGCTCCAAGCCCTGTCCAGCCTGATCTTGGACACTTCAGGGATGGGACAGCCACAGCTGCTCTGGGCACCGTGTGCCAGGACCTCATTACCTTCACAGGGAAAGATTTCTTCCTGACATCCAGGTTAAACCTACTCTCTCAGGCTGAGGCCATTGCCCCTTGTTCTGTCACTTCAGGCCCGTGTAAATAACCTCCACCTTCCTTGTAGGCTCCTGTCAGGTGCTGCAAGGCATCGTTTAGGTCAGCCCAAAGCTGCTCTGTTCCAGGCTGAGCACTCCCAAGTCTCTCAGCCTTTCCTAATAGCAGAGCTGCTCCATCTGTCTAAACAACTTGGTGCCTCTGGATTCTCTCCAACAGCTTCACGTCCTTTC
Source organism: Euphonia xanthogaster (assembly GCA_034509185.1). Taxonomy (NCBI): domain Eukaryota; kingdom Metazoa; phylum Chordata; class Aves; order Passeriformes; family Fringillidae; genus Euphonia; species Euphonia xanthogaster. The sequence continues at coordinate 64,558,750 of JAYDZK010000056.1, read as the reverse complement.
TGTGCTGGGATCCCACGGTTCAAGGCAGCTCTGCAGCTGGGGTCTCACCTGAGCAGGGCAGAGCAGCAGAATCCCCCTCCCCTGCTGCCCATGCTGGGGGCTCAGCCCAACACAGGGGGGTTCTGGGTCCCAGCACACATGGCCAGGGCATGTCCAGCTCTGACCACCAGCCCCGCAAACTCCTTCTCCCAGGGCTGCTCCATTGCTCATCCCCAGGCTGAACTGATTCCCATGGATTGTCCTGACCCAGGTGCTGCACCAGCACTTGGTCTTGTTGACCAAGTTGTTGACACTTGGCTGTGTGATTTGCTTGAGGCTTCCAGTGCTTTTAGTTGATTTCTTTATGCTTCCTTTACTAAGCTACGAAAAAAAAAAAGGCTTTATTTTGTTCCTGGGCGTCTTGTGAGGATAAGTAGAGGCTTTTTAGGGACTGCTTACAGGAATGTAGTTCTGCAAGTACCTAAAACTTAGAGTGGAAATACAGAATTGTAAATTTTTTTATTTGTTCGCATTGTTCCTGACTAATTTTGTGATTTTTTTGGAGCCCTGGTCTTTTGAACACAGTTTCAGTACTGTTTCTAACTCCGTGTTCACTAGAGTGGTATCTTGCAGAGTTTCAGTTTTTAACAATCAAACAGGTCTTACAAGGAGTGACAGTAATCTTCCTTTTGGCATGTGTGCAGGAATTCTGACTCTTTGTTTTGACTTAACATGAAATTGTGCATGTCTTCCTTGTCCAAGAGCTGGGCTGCTGTACTCTTTGCTTCCATTTGTATTCCTGCAGAACTTGATGTGGAAATGAAGGGCAGGTAGCAATAGCAAAAAGTGGAGCTGCTGTGTTAGGCAACCAGACACAGGAAACTGAAGTTTGTGGGATATCCACAAAGCTGTTCTGGATGGACTTCAAGGGTTGTTTACAATGCAAGGTATTCTTTTAATCTAAAGTCCATTTAGGAGGCTCTTTGGTAGTTTTGTAAATTAAAAATTAGGGAAAATATGTTTTCCATTTCAAAAATACATTTTAAATATTTATAGGTGCTACTTTGTATGTAAATCTTTGTTTTACTACTGGAAAAAAGATGATTTTTTGAAAAACTATTAGTAAGCATTGCTGTGAAACAGTTTCCTCAAGTCAGTCTTGGCTAGTTTCTTAATATCAGCTAAATTTTTTCTGCTGTTCTTGCTAATTTGAGGATTTTTTTATTCAGAAGGACAGTTTTCATTTAAATTTCTTTGTAGTACACTCTCAAATTGCAGTGCTATTTGAATGCTTAGGTACAAGAGTCACACGTAAGTTTTCTCAGAACAGAATCCTGCTCTATCAAACAACTATTAAGTCAGTCTGTGTTCATTTGGAATACCTTTTGCTTGCTGCTTAGGCTTTGAGATTTGATTTCTGCCAGGAACGATCTGGCTTGAGCAGTCTGGATTTTCTTTCATAGTGTTAGGAGACAGATTTGGAGTTTGTCTCTTCTCAATGATGTAAAAAAATCAACATCTGCTTCCACATTTACACCAAGGACTGACACTTCCTTGTGTACCCCACACTTGCTCCATTAGGACACACGAGGTTGTCATCTTTGTATTTTACTGGAAGTGTCTGTACTCTTAGGTTTTCTTTTACTTTCAATCTAATTTTAAAAGAAAAATTGTCACAACAGCTCAGCATGCTTCTGATCCAGTGTCTGACTAAAAGCTCTGTTCTGCTGCACAGCTCTGCCAGGAGAGTAGAGCTTTTCCAGCACAAGAATAACTGTAAGGTGTCCTTTTACCCGTTTAGTCACAAAAATGTGCACAAAACTTCTTCTGGCTTCTTTAATTTCTCTTTTTACCAATTTAAATAAGTGAATGTTGTACAGTAGTATGTCTTGCACTGACCACTGGGTTCTGTATTTTGCAGTTGTGTCAGGAAATGATTGGTTTCATGGGATAATCCAACAAAAGGCACAGGCTGATATGAAGGAAACTACAGTGGGCTGAGTGGTCCCATTTTAAAGTAATGTCAGAGTTTAAGAGCTTGGAACAGCTAATGGTTCTGCTCAGTGTAGAAAGCACTCCCTGGCTGGGGCCTACCTTACCAGACTGTAGCTCCACTGACATTTAGAAAAACTTGTCTCTGGTGCATTTCCCATGGGAACTGTGGTACGTCAGCCACTGAGTCTTCTCTTGGCACATCTTGAGGTGGCAGGAGCTACACTGCTTCTTGTAAGTTGAAGGTTCAAGTTCCATAAATATGTTTTCTTCAGTCTTGAACCAAAACCAAATTCCAAACTTTCTTTCTGGTTATGTAAGCTCCACTATTTTTTTTTTAAGACTGAGGGCCAGCTATGCTTTTGGTCATTGTTTTTTGTGCCACTTTGGTATTTTCCCTTCAGTATTGCACCACTGTAAAATGTAGCTTCTTCCCCATAGTGCTCAAGTGATGCAGTGGTGGACTTATTAATGTTTCAGTGTAGATAGAGAATCTGTAAATATATTGGTCTTGATCAACTGTGAGGTTGCAGAATCAAATACATACTTCCTGGAGATCTGAAACCTAATGTTGTGGTAATTTAGTGACATCAGTGTATGTTGTTGTATTTCTTACCACACTCTCCCTTCTTTGTAAGTTTCCTCCATGCCCTAACAGACCTCAGCATTGGAGACACTGTACTGTCAGTAAGATGTAGCCTAGCATAAAAGTGTCACTATTGGAGCAACAAATCTGCTAAGGAACTTGGAAAATGTGAACTGTGAGCAAAGACTAAGAGAGTTTTGTTTAGTTTAGGAAAGGAAACATGGCAGGAGCAGAGGTGGGAAATAATGGCTCCAGACATGTCTAAGGGTGTGCTTAGGGACCAGGTGGATTGGCCGTGTTTGGTTAATGTTGAACTTGATGATCTTAAGGATCTTTTCCAACCTTTCTGATTCTATGGTTTGATTTATGGACATGATCACTTACGACAGAGAAGGTAGAATTTCTAATTGTGCAAATGTGTAGGCATTTGAGTGAGCATCAGAATGCAGGTAATACCATATCACCCAGTAGTGTTTGATCAAGAGGTTTTTTTAATTCTCCTTTAGGAAGAGTTTTCTGTGTGAACATTTTTTTTTAAGTGCTACTTTACATTTCCTTTCATCTCACTTTCTTCTGTTTGATCCTGAGTACAGGACAAGTCTGTTTAAGGTTCAAGGAGGCTGCATCTGCATTTCCTTTTCCTGAGCCTGGTCAGAAGTATTGGACAAGCAGATTTATTGAACTTCCCTGTAGCACTGCTGTAAACACTCTCTGGTGTGGCTTCTCTCCACCAGCCTGTGGTATCAGAACTGAGTAAGCAACATTGGTCATGTGCTGCCCTCATCACATTTGTGGACATTAAATCAAGGCAGACTGTAGACAAATGTTGGGAAGGATGAAAGTTTGTCAAAAAAGTCTCACAGATATGTGTGCTTAGCAGAAAGTTTTTTGAATGTAGAATCTGAAGAAGGAATAGAAATGAAAGCAAGTTTTGATAGAGAAGAAAAGAATTGCTGAAGCAGTCTTACTGGATAACCAAGAAGGCAAAGGATATCTTAGTTAGAAGGAGGTTTTGTGACTTAGAGCAAAGGATAAACCCACCTCAAACAAGAAGATGTTTTTACCAAGCAGGAAGATAGCACAGGTGAACAAGCCTGCTGATGTTGCAAGTAGAAAAAAGGTCTCAGAATTTTCCACTGCAAGAAAACTGAAAAACATCTTCTAGCTAAAACTGTAACGTACTGACTTTTAGTGATTGGAGAATAGTAACATGAATATGGTAATTATAGTAGTTATGGTAGGCTATTGATAAAAGTTAAGGTACAGATTGGTTCTACTGCATTAAGATGCTCAGCAAATAAAAGTATATAATGCACTGTAACCTAAACTAAGGGTCTCCAGGCCTGCCTGCAGCTGGAGCTGAGAGCTGTAGGCACAGGCTCTGTCACCCACGACCCTGGGCTGCTGGAATGTCTTAAATACAATAAATTGCCTTTTGAAGAGCTGCCTTGGAGTCCCACATCTCTCATTCAGGCTCTTAGACAAACAGCTGTAGTTTGGAAATGTTGTTTATCACTGTGTGACAGATCATCTGTAGATGTGCGTGTCAGTCCTGGGAGGCTGGTGACTCTTCATGGAGCAGCAACATCAGCTGTCATCTGGTCATACGGATTTCTGCATGTGCTTATGGTTTGGTAGTGCTGTTTTCCTTGGTCCAGGTGCTCCTGGAAGTGGCCTGGTACCTTCTATGTTGGGTAGTTGTCTGCTGAGGTGGGACAGAGTTGGCTTTTTTCCTTGACTGTGATTCACACACTTCAGAATGGTGCTTGTGCAGCCACCAGCTTTCTCCATGACCTTCGTCCCTCTGAGGAAATCTGCAGCAGGCTGGAGCTTCTGATACCTTATTCTTCTGAAACATCTAATGCAGGACGTCCAAACTGTGTTCATTAACTAAAGCAATTCCTCTAACCTGCCAGCTATATGTATTAGGGAGAATTTTTTGTTTCCTTTTCATTAAAATTCCAAAGAGCTGTTGAAAAGTCGTGAGGAATACTAAGGCAGCACCACTCTTCTACAGCCCTTTCTCTGAAAAGGCAGATGGGAGGATTGTGTGATGTTTTTGTTCCTTCTAATTAAAATTTCTACTATGAGTAATTAAATACTCAGAATAGTTAAAAATTGCTGCAGAAACATCTTTGGTTTTACAATAAGAAGTGCCAATGTCATAGGCTTTTTGGTAGGAGTGCATTTTTATTTTTTCTTCACCACAAATTTATGTATTTCAGAGAAACGGCAGAAGAAAGTGCATTTCAGGATGTCCTGGAAATCCTGACAAGCACCTCAAGTGCCATTGAGCAGACCTGTAAGGACTCCTGTGGACTGGCAGATCTGGACACCTGCCTGCTGCTCATAGCAGAGTGCTTCAGGTGTCTGAGGAATGCCTGTGTTGAGTGTGCCAAGAATCAACATGTCTTGAGGTACAGTTATTAACCCTTTTAGCCCATACCAAAGTACCACCTTCTGATGTTTGTGTGGTTTTATAAAAGAGATTCTTATTTTACACTGCTGTGTTAGTTGATTTATTAACTGGCGTTTCCTGCTGGATGGAATCACTTGAATTCAAATATGCAAGAAACAAAAATAGCTGATCTATTTGTAAGGTCAGTTTGGGGCCCTGCTCAGTAATAGAACAAAGTGTTTGGGTCCACAATGCAAGTTGATTACACAAATGATATAAGCCTGTTGGAAGCCTGGCTGTAGAACTATCCTTTTTTTCCCTTTCTTTAATTTTTTTATAACATAATGAATAAGTAAACGGTCTTAATAATCAGTTACAGAATTAGTATGTCTTTTGAAGCTCATTTCAATCTGTCTGGATTTCCTGGCAAAACGCAGCATGTAGAACTGTGCATATTAATCCTGATACATATATACAGGCAAGTTGAGCTTCAAGGATATTAAATCAATCTGGTTCCTTAAGTTATTTAGCCTCTCTGTTCTTTGCCTGTGTCTGTTGCAACATTGAAGGGATGCTTGTGATACAACCAGCTGTAGTTAGTGAAAACCTGACAGTCTGGTTGATGTTTTTAAAAACCCCAGCAAAATAGCAACAAGCACCCTCCTTTCCCAGATGCCCCATGAGAACCCCAAACCAACCAACCAACAAAAAAGCTGCCCCAACTTGTCACAAGTTGGTTATGTCAAAGAATTATTGGGGACTACAGTCTTAAAAATTGGTTTCTTGGGATGTATCAAATTGGATTTATTGAACTAAATGTAATTTTGACATGGGACCAAGTCTTGATTTTTGTGCTGGGGCAGAATTCTGTTAATACCATAGAAATTGCAATGCAAATCATTCTGAGAGTCTACCTATGATTCCTCCTCACTGGAGAAAGGATAAAGGATTACTTGGCCTTCTCTGCTTTTCTCTGAGAGTTGTGTATGTTTCTCTTTGAGCTGGCCCTGTTGTTTTTTGGTAGCTGTCACTAATTGCTTTGTTGGCATTGAAAATCCTCCAAGTTTATTGTGAAGCAACCTTGTTCTGGATGCTTGACCTCCAGACAGAGCAAAGTTTTTACAGAAATAAAGCTGTTTAAATTATGGGAATAACTTGCTAATGTTTCATGTCTGACAGGAAGAATAGAAAAAAAGGAGGAAAGGGTACTTGGCTCTGAAGGTTCTGTGCCCAAAATTGGTAAAATTCAGAATGATGCAATAAACCCCTTTGATTTGCTTCTGATGGTAGTAATGTGGCTACTGACAGACAGGCAGTGATGTAGGAGAAACTATTTTTGTTTCAAAGGTCCTGAAGATGCTAAAGATTTCCTGTTAACTTCAGTGAAAAGCCTTTTAAATTTTTTTGAGTGTATTTCATATCAAGTGAATTATTATGTTTTATTCCCAATTTAATAATAGGAACTTGGGTCTCATCTCTACATCTGTCCATTTGATAAAGTTGCTTCATGGAATACAAATCAAAGAAGAATTGTTACTGTCTGGTAAGGCTGGGAATTTTGTTAAATGTATAGCCTGCATTATATTTTTCTACACATGTGGTATGATGTCACTTTACTGATGCATTTGTTTTATAAATAAGCTTAATTCTTTCTTGAATTGCAGTTAAGAATTGGCCCTCTCTTAGACTGCTTGAAAAGGTCAGCCTCAAGTCTAGGTCAGCCATATTTTCACTGTTCCTTATAGATTGCTAAAGGAAAGATCTTTGGAAACTTTTTAATATGAAGCAGAGTAATTGGGTTTTATAAAAGTTCCTGTAGTACCTCCATTCAGAATACATTCTGCTGTTGTACTGTCTTTTTGTTTGCTGATACTTAAGATGATTTATCTGATTCCGGGAACCAAATTTTGGCTGTGACTTCTTAAAAATTATTTTTAATTTTTATTTGGGTACCATGGTTGCTGGCCAGTCAGGATGATATCTGCCAAGAATTAAATACTGATTTGAGTAGTGTTCACATTTCCTTAACAGATGATTTTTTTCTTTCAATGCAGTGAAGAGAAAATGTGACTATGTAGTACTAGTGGTCGTTATTGCTGCTCATTTTAGTGGATATTCAGGGTTGTCAGTAATTCTCACATTCTGTGTTTCCCATTGTGGGCATCTGGAGCTTTATACATTGGACTCCAGTTGTGACTGTCTGTGGTTGCAGACAGTAGAGCGTGTTTATTTTCTTGTGTGTCTGTTATTTCTTTTCACTCCTGTGTCTGTTATTTCTTTTCAGTCCTGTTCCTCAGATGAGGTTTTTTACTGGATTTCTCCTGCTGCTTTTCTGCTGTTTTGTGAAAGCAGGTGAAACAGCTATCATACAGTAACTTACCCTCAAACACCTTTCTGATGCTTTGAGGGAGCTGTGAAGTCCAGGAGGCCAGGATGCCTCTGTCTGGCTCAAAATGAAGCCCTGTGGGCATGTGAGGGTATTGTGATTAAACAGGCTCACTCCAGGGCCTATTGCTGGAATCCTGCTGCCAGGGAAGGGTTGGTGATGCCAGCACAGCCCTTCAATGTGGGAGGAGCTGGGCTGTAAGCACTGTAGGTGGCAAAAAGGGCTTGCTCAGTGGCCTTGAAGAGGAGGAACTGATGGCACACAGGAGTGACTTTCAAGGCATGTTACAGGAAAGGTCATGGAGGGCAAGAGTGTCCTGCCCCACAGTTGTGAACTGCTTCACAGACCAGCAGGATAAAAGGAAAAGTGATGGGAGCCAAAATGTTGCTTCTGTCCTGTGATGTTTGTGAGGGTCCCTGGGATGAGGTGGCAGATGAGAATCTGACTCCAAGTTCTCAGAAGGCTGATTTATTATTTTATGATATTATATTATAAGAATGCTATGCTAAAACTATACTAAAGAAAGAGAAAGGATACATCAGAAGGCTAAACAAGAATGAATAATAAAAACTTGTGACCGACCAGAGAATCCAACACAGCTGGCCATGATTGGCCATTAAGAAAAATAATTCACGTGGAACTAATCAAACATTCACCTGTTGGTAAATAATGTCCGAGCCACATTCAGAAGCAGCAAAACAGGGAGAAGCAAGTCAGATAATTATTGTTTACATTTCTCTCTGAGGTTTCTCAGCTTCCCAGGAGAAAATCCTGAGCAAAGAGGATTTTTCAGAAAATATCATGGTGACGCTGTCCAGCCTGTCATTGTCTGTGCTGGGGCCTTGGGCAGCAGTGGGCTCAGAATGCTGTACAGGTAAAGTGGGCTTGCCACCTTCAGCCCATTCTAAGCATCAGGAATTGTGGTGTAAGAATGCCATGTGCCAGAGGGGCTGCCCAGCACCTGCAGGAGAGGGAGCAGGGTGTGCTCAGTGTTGGACACAGGCGTGGCCCGAGGTCTTCCCTTTGGCCTGATGGCTCCTGGCCCATCCTTGCTGGGCTGTTGCATGTGTGTGCTGTTCTCTGCTCCTGGCTTTGAAGAAGGAGAGGGAATGCTGTTGAGCAAAAAGCAAAGGGGGTAAAACCCAGTAGTTTGATTGTTGGCTTCAGGCACTTTTTCCTAGCCAGAGGGTGTTGTAAAAATCTCTGTTTATCAGCATTGAATATAAGGGTGGCATCGACAAGACAATTTTTAACAGGATTTCTGTAGAAGTTGTTTTGTGACTGCTACTCTTCATGGCCATTCAGTAAATACATCTGAGTTATAACTGAGATTTGCTGTGTTGGCCCAGGGTAGGTGGTTCATTTGATGCTGTAAGTAGCACTGATCTCCTTGGGGAACCTCTGCATGAGGTGAGCATGGCTTATGTGTTCCATGTATGTTAGTACAACAAAAAAATTGCAGACAAGCAAATGTTGCTAATTCCTTGCTGAGTGATCTGATGAACTTTGTTGTAAATGGAAATTAATGTAGTGCCTAGACCACAGATTTCTTCTGCAGGGTTTACCTCAGAAGTTAACAGTTAAATTTGGCTGTGGATTATTAGTTGTACTGAAGTGAATTGCTAAATTGGACTTGGATAGCACTGTTGAAACAAAAGAGACCCATGAAATTAGGAAGTGGTTCTGTATTTATTAACTGATTCTGTTTCATGATTCTCCTCATGTTTCATATAGGAAATCAGGTCACAGGGCTAGAGTAGCAAGTGTGTTTTGTTCTTGCAGATAGTTAGGTGTTAAGTGGAGTATTTCATGTTATTCATTGGGGTGTGTATCATTTCCTCCCTCAAAGGGCTGCTTGGATTGGATGATCCCTCTTGGTGCCTGTGTATATTCTTAAAGTTTTTAAAATACCTTCATATTGCTTCCATAGCAATAGAGCACAAGGAGAGGAGGTAAGGCTGTACTGCAGGGTGAACAGCACTAAATAATGTTTCAGATCATGTTCATGTGAAAAATTCCCAGAACAAATCATTGTAGGCTAAATAAACTTGAAGTTCCAATGTTATTGTATTTACAAAGATGAGATTGAAAATTCTTTCTGCAGACTGGAAAATTCATTTAACCTGATCCATGGCAGGTTTGCACTCTAATCCATTGATAGCTGTTGAGTCTAATAAATGAGTGGTGTGCTAATTTTTGTAAGAAAATTCAGTGTAGTACAATTTCAAATGGATAAAACCAGAAATGAAATAAAAGTATGTATTGTTTGACCACTGCTGTGCCCAGTGTGATGGTTAAGGGAGAGGACATGATCAAAGAAACAAAAAAGGAGGTGTTGTGCAAAGTGGTATGACTAAAAACTGTTGCTAATATTTATTCAAATAAATCCAGACTCCTTTGCATCCTCTCTGCTATGAGTAATACTATAAAAATAGTTGCCCAGGGGTTATATACATGGTTATTTTGGCTTGTCAATTCAGTATATTTACTGAAGCAACTCTACTGCATGTTTTCACCGTACACCTTACTTTTTCTTTTTTTCAAGGCTTTAAAAAATGCGATAAAGTACTGTATGTTTGTAATACTTGTCCCAGCTAGCTGTGGGAAAAGCTACTGTTTTGATTGCATAATATACCACTAAGGCAGTGGGCCAAAATCCTTGCAGGTGGGTTAGAATGTCTGTCGTGAAATAGCTCTTTGAAACTTCAGGTAGGTTGAAAAATAGTTAATTCATACATACAGCATTCAGAGATTGTTCAATCCCATGTACAAGCCAGCTGTCCCTGTAATAAGAGTCTCCTGTCTTTTTAATACTTGCATTAAAAAACCACAAACATTTTTAGTCATTTCTTTTATGGTATTGCTAGAGTTAGCTGTTTGTCCCCACTCTTCCTCTTTGCTTACTTCTCATGTTAATTTGAGTTGAGCTCCATAGCCTGGCTTCATTTCCCATAATTGCTTACATAGTACATCTCTGGTAATCTAAGACATTCTTAAGACTAATCTTTCTTACAGCTAATCTGTCTTGAGCAGTGTGTATTTTATACTGCTTGGAGAAGGGAACCTGCTCTGAGGAGTTGCATGAAGAAGCCAATAGCTGGATGAGTGCTGGTGGGGGTTCACAGGATCACAGAGTCACTGAGGCTGGAAAAGGCCTCCAAGGCCACCATGTCCAGCTGTGTCACCCAGAGAGCACCGAGTGCCATATCCAGTCATTCCTTGGACACCTCCCAGGATGGGGACTGCACCAACTCCCTGTGCCATCCCTGCCAATGCCTGACCACATTTTCCATGAGGAGGTTCCTCCTGATGCCCAGCCTGACTTTCTGCTGGCACAGCTTGAGGCCATTTCCTCTAATCCTGTCCCTTGTTCCCTGGGAGCAGAGCTGAGCCCTCCCTGGCTGCCTGCTCCTGTCAGGGAGTTGTGCAGAGCCAGAAGGTCCCCCAAGCCTCCTTTTCTCCAGGCTGAGCCCCTCCAGCTCCCTGAACTGCTTCTCATCAGACTTGTGCTCCAGACCCTTCCCCAGCTTCATTCCCTTCCCTGGACATGCTCCCAGCCCTTCAGTGTCTTTTTTTTTTTTTTTTAGGTAAAGGCCCAGAACTGGGCACAGGATTGGAGGTGCCTCAGCAGTGTGGTGGCACAGGGGACAGTTACTGCCCATGTCCTGCTGCCACACCATTGCTGGTACAGGATGTTTGGAGCCTGTGTTCGTGTCACAGGCACTGCTGGGGATCTCAGCCAAAACCTGTGTCCAGGTGTGCTGCCTGCTAGAGCAAGGTTTGGGGTGCTCTCTGCTCATAATTCTGCAAAGTCCAGAAATTTGGTTCAAATGTATTGGATTGTAGCTTGAATCCGTGAACAGGAATTTGATCTTGCTTCCGGTTTTCTGCAATGTGTTCAGGTGTATTTAAGCAGCTCCAGATACTCTCTTCAGAGCAGAACTTACAGCATGCCTTTAAAAGCAGTGATGAAAGATGACTCTATGTAAATTTTTTAATACTGCACTTATTATAGTAACTTGAGCATTTTCTGGTAGGAAGTTCAGCAGCACCAATATCATATGTCTAACACCTGTTCATGCTTCCTTTTGTGAGGGAGGATATGTGGGAAAATATGTGATATTTTAAACATTTTTCAAGAACTACAAATGCCACGTTCTTATAAGGGAGCTATAAAAAAGTGTTCCTTTCTTTGAGCTTTTTTTATTTCCCCCTCCTTTTTTTCTTTTTTCCCCTCTCTCCATTTTCCCTCTCTCCTTTTTTCTATATTTTTCTCTTCTCTTTTTTTCTCTTCTTTTTTCCTCTGTCCTCCTTTTTTCTCTCTCCTATTTTTATTTTCCTTTTTTCCTTTATCCTTCTTTTTTCTCTCTTCAGCTGCCTTTTTTTCCTCTCTCCTCTGTCCACCAGGACCATTAATAGTACCATGGATTCATCCTCAGTCAGTGTTGTTGAACTGCTCCAGCTGTTCTGGACCTGATTGGCTCTCATGCATATTTTTCTTTCAGTTAATGAAAACCCAGTTGTGCTTGACCCATGAGTGCTTTATGAGTTGCTCATGGTCTGGGAAAAAAGAGCCTTGGGAAGTGTTTTGTAATCCATCAGTGTGGAGGAGAAGCACTCTGCAGATGAGATATCATTGGGTAACCTTTGAATTCAGAACTTTGTGTAAATAAAAATATCATTCCTTCATAGACACTAAAAATAAATTTTAAAAAGCACAGGAGTATGCACATGCTTCAGAAATGACATGTAAGGGACCTAGGCCTATCTATAGTTTCCAGAGATTGTTTCTTGTAAAAGCCAAATGGGATGGAAGCATTTCCTCTTTGATGAAGTAAGAAGACAAAAGCTCCCCTGAGGTACAGGAGAATATCACATGGCTAAGCAGAGAAGGATACTTAATTTTTTTGTAAGCTTTTGAAGGTGAAGACATGCTGGGTTTCAAAAGCCACTAAATATAAGCTGTAGGTGCTCGTGTAGTACTAGAAAATCACGTTGACATTTCATTAGGAGAGATTGCTGAGAAGAAATGGCAAGAGGAAATAAATTTCCAGCTGCTAAATTGGGTACCTTCTCAGTTCTAAAAAGTTGTTAATTTGAAGTACTTTTCAAAGGTTTACAGAAAAGGAGATACTTAATCAAATGTTTTTATTTTTCTGAAGAAGAATATGAGTAAAACACGGTTAAATTGTTATATTTGCAAAAGTATTCCTGAAAACAAAAATTGGTAAATAACAGTGAAGTGATTTCTACTTTTGCAGGAGGGTGTAGGGGAAACAAATCTTTCAGTTCTGTCCTCACTCAGTGAAAAAAAAAACAGGAGATGTTTCTTTGCTCTGACCTTTTCCATTTCTGCAGTCAAGGACTGGCAGTCTGGAATGACAGTGGAAAATCAAGACTGGCTAATTTTGAGAGTACAGAAGAGCAAGGGAAGGAAATGCTTTCAAACCTGCCAAAGCACACTGAGTTGGTTTTCCTGTATTCCTTCTTAAATGGGCAGCCATGTGTCCTTAACTGTTTACTGTTTCTTGTCAATATTTATTTATCTCTTCATTTTTTTTCTTCCCCTAGAAGAAAGTGGGAAGAAGCCTTCCCCTAAGGCTATGGTCTCCTTAAAAAGATTATTTTGGCAGTAGGAGAATGAGCTAGAAGTAAATATTAGGACTTCTGGAATAGTACTTTTGGAATAGTACTTTTGCAGAATGAGTGAGGAGAAAAATCTGGGCATTTAAGGCTTAGTTAGTTTGAAAATGTGGGCATTAGAGGCTTATGTACTGGCATGACAGTCTAACTAGCCTTCTCCTGTTCTTGAAATTATTTGAAATGCCTGGTCAATCAGCTAAGTATTTAAAATCAACAGGACAGAGAAACAGAGTGGTCAGTTACGGAACCTAAATGTTTTTAAATGAATACCAATATTGACTGAAAGAGTCAACTCTCATCTTTTGTGCTTCCCTTTTATCTCTTGTCCAGTATTTTTCATTACTCTGTTTTATTCTTTTAAAAAACTGCATTTTGCTTTTGCTTCTTTTTGTAGTTCTTTAATCATGTTGCACTGAATGGTTTAATTTCCAAATTACTGCTAATGTTTTCTATATAAAAAATAAATATTTTTAACCTTGCTTATAAAGTGTGGTGGAACACAGGTAGTAACTTTTTGGTAGACAGGCATCATAGCAGAGCTCACTCCATGCATTTGGGAAACCATTGTCAAGTTTTGTTGTCTATAAAAAGAGGTCTGTAACTGTCTGAGCAAGTGTCTTCATGCAGGCTTGTTTGTAGGGATTTGGAAAAGGTATAATTTCTAAATTGTGTCCTGGAGACTCTCAAAGACAATGGCTACTAAATTTAAACCAACAGGATTAAGGAAGGAAAGTTAATCTTTCCTCTCTTCCCACGTCAGTGCCCCAAATATTTATCTATGAAGGAGGAGGCATATTGTTTTGTTGGAGATCTTGGGGGTGCTTGTGACCAAACACAGTAAATTATTGTGCTGCAGATTTTTTTGTAGTAGTCATGTTACTTGCTGATTTACATTGAATGAGTGAGTGGGTATAAAGCTTGAATTATTTTAGCTGTCATACAGTCATCATGAACTGTTGATAGGTGATGTTTTTTGATTTAGGTTCACATTAGCTTTTCTTTTCAGAGAGAAGAAGAGGGAGAAGGCAGGTCCTGAGTCTACCCACAGTCCATGGGATTAAATCCCAAAAAGCAGCATGAAAGAACATACCTCAGCTGCATTTAAAAATCTGCACTGCCATTTATTTTTGTATTTGGGGTTTCCTTTTGCTTACAACTAGCATAATTAAAGCTACATATGTACTACAGCCTAAATAAACCAGCTGCTAACTTAAACAGTCTTTTTTTAGACATAGAAATAAAAGACAGCCCTGACCTTAAGAGTTGCCAGTTTCAATGGGTGATCTTTGCTTTGTCTGTTAGGATTTTTGTATGGGGGACTTGTGCCAATACTTTGCTGCCACTGTTAAAGTAAAAACTATAATTACATTGTCAAAATAATATTTATAGTATTTTCAGGGAATAATTGTGGGAGTGTGATGAATATATTATACTCATCAAACTTTTATGTAAACATAAGCATGAGTTTTTTATTTGAGTTATTGGTGTTGTTTTTGGCATTTGTGTTTTTCCAATCTGTAAAAATAATATAGGGATTTTCATGGTCTCTAGCATTTGCAGAGTGTGTGCCCTAACAATCAGTTGATATGCTATCTGGTAGAAGTAAACTGCTAGTTGCACTTGTATTGGGATTTTGGTTTCATGTTTCCATATCTTAAGAAAATCCTCTGTTTTTTGAATTTTGCTATCCCCTAATTACTATAGCTCAGAGCATTTTGCTACTTTAGTAAACAGGAAAGTTTTAACTAATTGGTTTGTTCTTTTGTACCATTTGGGGTTTTTTGTTGTTGTTGTTCTTCTTCCCTTGTGTTTACCTCTTTTTTTTTTTTAATGAGTCTGAGTTCCTCTTAAAAGTGAGTGTGACCATCTCCCAGAAGCATACATGGTAAGAAGCAGTTGTGAGGTTTTCTAGCAGTAGGCAGTTGTCCCTTGGCTGGTTAAAGGTACAGGCAGAACTTGCTGCTGGGCACTGGCAAGTTACCAGATGCACAGATGCTCTAGTGCTGCCCTATATGCAAGTTTTAACTGTACAACTGTTCTGTCTCTGCTGTGTTTTGGTGAATATTGCTACAGATTTTTAATTAACTGTCTTCAGAACACCTACAGCAAGAACACCTACATGCGGCTTCATGTTCCCAAATCATGTCAACCTGATGCAGCCTCCTGTGGGCAAGAACTTTCTCTTGGTTCTTGTAGTTTGGTCCAAAATTCATTGAAGGCTGTGTGAAGACTGATTTGGGTGGGTCTTGGTTCAGGTCGTTGTTCCAAGGCTTTGTGCTTTGGCCTTTTTGCAGGAACTCCAAAACAGGGAACCAACCTTTACCCCGCTTCCAGCTGTCTGTGAAAGAAAAAGAGCCAAGCCAAAGAGCACTCAAACTGATGAGTTGTCCTGAGTTAGCAAATACAGAATTCTCTTTGGCTCTTGTGCATGTAGTATTGGCCCTGCCTGCAGTGGGTAACTCTTGCCCCATTCACTGGGAGTTCCCACACTTTGATCTTGCACAGTGCATATGGGCACAGCTCCCTGTGCCCTGCAGGTCTGGGCTATTTGTGTACATTTGTGTCATACAGCAGGAGCTGAGATTTTGACTAAATGCCACTGTCACCAGTGTTTTCAACCTGACATGGCTGTATAATGCTGGCTGTGACTTCTGGCATTAATAGGGGAACTTCATGCATGCCTTAATTTCTTTTTTCATTTTTTAACATTTGGAGTAGGGTGGGGTTTGAGAGAATTTAGATCCACTGAAGAAGGGCATTGTAGGATCCATTTTAGGACCAGGGACTCTACTTAAATGCAGCACTTTCTTATCATAATGGCAAAAAAAAAGGAAGAGGGTGTGGGGCTTCCAACTTCCAGCAGGGTTGGGATCTTCATTACTACAGGCAACTGTAGTTGTAGGCTCTTGTCTCCAAATATAGTAAGCTCCAGTTTGCTGTGTTTATCCCTTATTAGTCCCATGGAAGGCTCTCATCTTATTTTAAAACCTTTTCCTAACTCTGGTCTAAATGTCCTGCTGTTTGAATGCAGTGATTCATGGTAGTGGGGGTTTTTCCTACTGTGGGCTTGATTCTCACCTTGGGTCTTGCTGCTTCTGCAGTAGAGGTCTGATTTAGAATCACAGAATGGCCTGGGTTGGAAGGGACATTAAAGATCACCCCCTCCCATGGTTGCACTATCCCAGGTTACTCCAAGCCTCATCCAACCTGGCCTTGGCCACTTCCAGGGCTGAGGCAGCCACAGCTTCTGTGGGCAGCTTGTGCCAGGCCCTCACCGCCTTCACATGGGAGAATTTCTCTATAATATCTCATCTGACCCTGCCTTCTGGCAGTAGGAAGCCATTCACTCTTGTCCTGGCAGTCCAGGCCTTTGTAAGTTGTCTTTCTCTGTTAAGGCTGTGCTGAACTGAATTATTTTATTGACTGTGTATATGTGAGTATAAAAATATTTTATTGCAGCAACTTGTGGAGGCACAATTTGAACTACAGACCAGGTCCTGCCTGATGAGGTTTGCCTGTCAGGTACTAATGACACGGCTGGCATTGGAAACAGACTTTAAAGTAGTGATTAAAAGGCTGGTGCTTCCCAGCAGTTTGATACTTGTACTGGTGGTCAAAACTGTCCTGGTACTCATGGAAAGATGTACTCATGGAAAGATGTTTTGATTGCTCTACTGGGAGGCAGAGGCAGTGACTATCTGAGTGTCAGTGTAAATAAATTTGCTTCTTCTAGGAGAGGGAGTAACCTGAGGAAACATCTCTAAGTCAGAACAATTAGTAGGTCAGTGGCTGCCCTGTGGGCTTCCCTGGTCTCGTTGCTGGTACAGCTTTTAGACAGTGTGTAGAGCTAGTTTGTTTTTTTCCTGCTTCTGCAATTTGGAGGCTTTCTAGTATAGCCTGCCAAGATGTTGCTGATTTATGCCACATGCATAGTGGTTTTATAATGTGGACTGATATCCACTTGGAGCACAAAGGAAATAGGAGTTTGCTGATGTCTATTTAATTAGAATGGTTTCTGGTTACTTTGGTTGAGGCTTGAAATGAATGGTNNNGCCTATCTTTCTGTGGATCTCTAAATACAGTGTTCTTTAAGTCCTTTCCTTCCTTCCTTGCTCTTTAGTGTCCCCTACCCAACCCCAGCAAATAATGTCAGCAAGATTCATAATGAGGCAGGTTTCTGTTCTGCACAAGTATATGTGAATCAAACCTTGCAGAAACATCCCTAGATTTAAGATGGTCACAATGTTTTTTGCAGGGCCATTAGGATATCAAGATAAAGGTGGGAAGAATGGGACAAACAAACCTTTAAATTGCAGAGAGCTTCATAAAGACAGAGCATCGTAAATGTAATGTAGGGAGAAGAAGCTTAGCTTTTTTTCACATGTGCTGAGAGGAAATATCCCTTCTCAAGAGTCTCCCACAGAGGCCCCAAGGTCTTTCCTCCAGGGAGGGTGAAGATGGAAGGGGGATGGAAAGAATCTAGAGGAAGATCTGTGCAGAGGGAGCAATGGGAGGCATCTGCTGCCTGTTGGGATAAAAATCCAAGTGGTTATAATTATGTAGGACTTACAGATGTCATTCTCTCAGCTGTTTAATTATCATTGCCATGACACAGCTTCCATGGTCTCTGGTTACAGGAGCATTGTTCTGGTGGAAAAGAGGGAGTTGTCTAACCATGGCTTTCCAGACACAAAGCTACAAGACTTTCATTCCCAATTCTTTCCATTTCCCTTTCTTGCTGGCAGCTTTGGGCTTGGAGAGAAATGTGTCTCCCCCTTTTTTTTGAGAAGTTTAGGGAATATTGCCAAGTTACATGATGTGTAGAGACATCAAGAAAGTTTGTGAGACACATCGAGTTCTTTCCTTTTCTTCCATCTCTGGGCATATACCCCATGTGGTACAAAAGGGACCCTAACATGGCAATGAGAAGAGGTAAGCTGCCTTTAAAGATATTAAAATAAATTATAATGCCCCAAAAAAGGTTGATGCTAAAACTGTTGCTGTACATTAATGTGGACATGCAAGTAAAAATACTAAGTGTAAGTTTGCTAGTATTCCAAAAGGACTGCAGTCCATTTATTAGCCAGGTACAGAATATAAATGGTACAAGTAAGTGGGGGGAAATCTGATACTCTTTGCACAGATTTACAGAAAAAGATCATTCAGCTCTTTGAGGGCAAATATAAGCACTTCAGTGGAAATTTTGGGTTAAATGAAACAATGTACACAGTATGCTATCAAAAGTAATTGGAGAAATTTGTTCATAGCCTTTGTTAGTACTTTACTTGTTAATAATTTTTTTCTTTTATTTTTTTTTTCAGACCTGTGCAAAGTATCATGTAGGAGGAGTGTGTCTCACAGTCAGACACCACTAATAGTGCATAGTGGGTGGCCAGTCCTTCTTAGTTTTCTTGGTTTCCTGGTATGGTTTAAGCCTGGTTTGAGACTCTCCAGTATTTCAAACTTGCTGATTTCACTGCTCCAGGACCTTTAAAGAGACATTGCATTAGATTTAGGCTCAGCTTTTGGGCTGATTCAAAAACAAGATTTTACATCCCAATGCCTGCAGAAAGCTAATAAAGGTAGTTCCCAGGTCTGCAAGCACTTAAAAGTGTTTCACTTCACATAGGAGAGAATCTCAGGCATGTTCTTTTGCTACTTATGGGGATGTAACAGGAGTCCCATTTCACATGCCTTTAGATTTTAATAGATAATTTGTTAAAGAAATCAGCACATTTATGTTTACTTTCTAAAACTGAAATGAAGTAATTAAAACAAGAGGAGACAGAGAAAATTGTTCTAGTGCTGTATTTAATAAGCCTTGTTAGTGCTTATGAATCAGAGTAGGTTTGAACCTGATCTCAAGAGGTCTGTCAAACTGAATCTTAGTAAGTGCAAACTTTTTTTTTTTAATCTTCCATTATGAGACCTCATTGGAAGTTAATTTGCATCAGAGGCTAATTTGATGTGTGGTCTGATGGTTTCTTCCATCTCCCTCCTAATTTGTTTGTAACTCCATGTTTTTAATAGTGTGGCAAGAATTTTACTTGCCTTTAAATCAAATTCTCCTTTTAAGTCCAAACAAAGTGTTGATGTTGTGCCTAGACATTTATCTTCCAAGAACACAAGGGTTGTCCAATCAATGTACATAATGTTCTGTTAAAATTAGAGTTGGCACTTCTAAAGGGAAAGAAAAAAAAGTAAGAGTGCAACTTTGTTTCTGAGGTAGAGGAGATGGAGGGGAGGGTGAGCAGAAACTTACTAAACACAACATTCTTGGTGTTCCACAGATGGTAAAAATGGGTTACTAGTCTGCACTGCAGCAAGTGCAGTAACACCAAGGTGAAAATATAAAAGGTAGCTAAACAATAATTTTATTTACAGCAATAAAATACTAAGTACTATTTTAATAACATTAAATGACAGAGCCCATATATGTATTGTACATTCAATTTCAGTAGTCTAGACAGACTGTTTTCCAAGGAAAATACATTTTCATCAGTATTTGTGGTATGATTCATGGTGGTGAAGAGGCAAATAACTCTTTATGACTGGAAGTTGCTTTAACTTGCAGCCACAAGGAAACAAGTCAATGACCGGATGATAGTGGTGGAAACTGACATTTTCTAGTAATAGAGGTCTACACCTTATGCTGAGTTGGAGGTTTTATTTTTCTGGGACAGGCAGTCTATCACAAAGCATTCTGTTGTAGTGTGTTTTTATACTTTGTAATACTTTGAAGTAGTTTGGTCTTTGTATCCCCGTAGTTTTCCCAAATAGTTTACCCCAGACTGTACCCCCTTCCATTTACCTATGGAATTCCTCTCCCTTGATGAGAGCGTCCCCAAATCCCCACCCTGGCTCTCTGTCAATCACCCAGCATCCCATCCCCTTCATCTAGAAGCTTTGGTCCAAGATGTTGAGTGATCAGCCAGAGGCCAGGGGTCAGCCCCCCGAGGCTTGTTTTATACGCTGTCCTGAGTGT